>JAVQJS010090447.1:0-14094 GCA_036024795.1 Galaxias rostratus | reverse complement strand
AAGGTTTGTAATTATTGTTGGTCTCTAGTTTTGCTGTGTATTTTGTATTTTCTTTGATTGGCAATATTATATGCGACATCAACAGAGTGCGCTGGCGTGTTATGCTAATTTACGTAAATCTCATGGTGATTGAGTAAATAAGTTAATGGTTAAAATACAGTTAAATATAGCGCTGAAGTATCTTTGGAGTATCTGTGTTTTCGTAGCTCTTACGGTGTGTTCACCAAGGTGTTATGCCTGTTCAACGTTAAATAAAGACAAAGTGAACAATCAGTTTGAGAGTAGACCATCTATTCAACCGGGGACGCTACAAATACTGTGGGGCATTATCCGAAATCACGATGCCTGGTATACCTTGACGAGAGAAATGGGCTTTCAGCTTCCTTATTACTGTAGTAGACTTAGTATCTGGCAGACGGTTTATCTCCCAGAAGTTTGAATAATAGTCCACAGTGATGAGGTAGTCTTTGTTATCAAATGAAAACAGATCTTTGCCCACCTTTGCCCATGGCCTGCTCCTGCGGAATGTCGTGTGGAATTAGTGTTTCCTTCTGTTGCTTATTGTCCACTGGCCTGCAGATGTCACAATTTGACGACTTGATCTGGTCGTTCATGCCCTGCCAATAGACACTCTCTAGCCCTCCGCAAGCATCCTTCCACACCCAGATGAGAGGAGTGTATACGCTGACTGATCCCTTTCTCTTCAGTGCATCAGGCACTACAGCGCGTTCGCCCCTGAACACTATTCCATCTTGAAATGTCAGCTCCTCCTGGAATGAGAAGTACGGTCTGACTACACAAGTGGTCATTTTTCTGTCTTTTGGCCATCCCTGGCACATTGTGTTGATGAGCCCCTGTAGTGTTTTGTCCTCTTTTGTTGCAGTGCGGATTGCATAGAGCCTGTCCTCAGAGATAGGTAAGTGTTGTACCATATTGACAGTCTCTATTTCAGCTTCCACTGACCCAAAGGATGAATACTCAAGAAGATAGGCTCTGCTCAATGTGTCTGCCAGTAGCATGTGTCTTCCGGGCACATAAACTACCTCCACATCATATTTCTGAATGTGCAACATCATTCGTTGCTCTGCACAGTTGAACGCACGTATCTAGTTCCAGATTCTTTTCACAAAGCAGTCTCTCTCATGCTGGTGTCGTCAAGTCCACATACAATCCGATCGCGAATGAGCGAGTCTCTCAATGTCCCCAAATTGTACGTCTTTGCTAACAGTTTCAATTCCGTGTCATACTTGTCGATCTTTTCACCGCCGTTCTGGTTCCTTGTGAAAAAAAGATAACTTTCCACTGTCTCGTTGACGCTTGGGTTGCCGTGTTCATCAAACTTTTTAATAACGTTCTCCAACTTCCAGTCAGCCCTAGCTGTATCTCCCATTAGCGTGTCCAGTAGGTCTCTGCCACTTCCGCCGACTAGGTAGCAAAAGAACTTAACTTGTTTCTTCACGTCGTTGTCACTGCTGTCCAGCGTCAAGTCCAAATGTAACATGAACTCGTCTCTCCGTGTCTTTCATGAACGTGAAAGATTCCCTGAATCCAGACACAGGGTCTGTGGTGGTTTCAGTCCCTCCATATTTTCCAGCATAGGTCGCCCGTCTCTCGAAAATCACCGCTGTTTCTTCTCCTACGAGTAACTTCTTCAGGCTTGGTTCACACCCGCTGTCACCATGTTAAGTTCTGTTATTTCTATAAAAGAGCACCACAGAACTTGGATATATTTAGCCCAGCTAGGCAAAAGGTTTCTTACTTCCAGTTCAAGTACATTTAGAATGCCATCCATCTCAACCATCTAAATGGCGTCGCCTGGTGCGCCACCTGTCTGTCAAAGGTTCCTACCTGGGTGGCATTAGGTTCCTATGTAGGTAACAATAAGGCACATATTATAACATGTGCGGCTCTATCCGCGATCATCACCAATAAATATTTAACTTGGAATGGATAATAGACCGCCACTTCATGGGCTACATACATATGAGTAAGCCTATAAGGAAGTGTCTATATAGCTGTTCAGACATTTTTTACTAAAAACAAAGTTATTGAAGAAACCATTTTATTAATAATTAGGCACAAAAAAACAAAACAAAATTAAGCCATTTAAGTTTTGGGAAGGATGTATTAGATAGAAATGCAGGAAAAGAAGGCAATAAACAGAGATATTCAATTCTGAGTTTTGTCAAGCCTGCATATTTACTTTTGTAATCTATTTACACATTAACTATTACCACAAATTTTGAAGGTCAACTTCACATTCAAAGTAGGTATACCCTACCCTTAGTTGAGCTGGAATAACAATTAATTAAGCAACATTATTATATACTTTGTTTAACAAGACACCGGTGAAAAAGATCATCTCAGTGAGTAACAGGTGAATAAAACCAATTAGTTGCTACAGGCAGATTATCTGTAAAAAAATTATGTTTGGCTACTACCGTTTGCTTAGTGTTCCTGCAGGTGAAACTCGAAATATTTCATGTCGTCCATCCATCCATTATCAGAACCGCTTTCTCCTATGCAGGCTCGCGGGGGGGCTGGAGCCTATCCCAGCTGACCTCGGGCGAGAGGTGGGGTACACCCTGGACAGATTGCCAATCCATCGCAGGGCTAAGAGAAATAGACATAGACATACAACCATTCACACACACATTCACACCTGTGGACAATTAAGAGTAACCAACTAACCTGCATGTTTTTGGACGGCGGGAGGAAACCGGAGTACCCGGAGGAAACCCACACCAACACGGGGAGAACATGCAAACTCCACACAGAAAGGCCCTCATGGGGGAATCGAGCCCAGGACCTACTTACTGTGAGGCAACAGCGCTAACCACAGCGCCACCGTGCTGCCCATATTTCACGTCGTGCAAAAGTTTATTTATTTCAGTAATTCAACTTAATAGTGAAACTAATATATTATATAGACTCATTAAATTCGATATTTCAAGCCTTTGAAGAGACACAAGAATTTCATTGCATACTTTTGCCTCTGTAACAGTTATGCATAGGACAATAAAAAACCTTGAACCTTTATTTTTAATAATTGTGATTATGGTTTACAGTTTATAAAAACTCCAAATTCAAAATCTCAGAAAATTAGAAGATTGTGAAAAGGTTCAACAGAGTAGGCTGAAAGTGTCACACTATAACCAGCCAATTAATCCAAAACACCTGCAATGGGTTCCCGAGTCTTTAAATGGTCTCTCAGTCTGTTTCAGTAGAATTCACAATCAGGGGGAAGACCTGGTCTGTTGCTCAGAGGTCCAAAGTCCTTTTCTGATGAGAGCAAATTTCAATTTTTCGTTTAATTTCGAAGCCAAGGTCCCAGAGTCTGGAGGAAGAATTGAGACGCACATAATCCAAGATGCTTGAAGTACAGTGTGAAAGTTCCTTTTTATTAATTTCATGTAATATTCAAATTATCTGAGATTTTGACGTTTTCATAAACTCAGCCATATACCAAAACTAATAAATGAAGACTTGACATAGCTTGCTTCACATGTAGTGAGTCTACATACGTTTCACCTTTTAAGTTGAATTACTATAATAAATAAACTTTTGCACAACATTCAAATTTTTTGAGTTTCACCTGTATTCGTCCAACCCCTCGACATGTATAACACTTGTGGTCACTGCTTATCGTAAGCACAATCAATCCTCCAAGGATGGGCATCTCTTCCTGATTTTATAACATACTCCCTTGTGCCATAAAGCAATTTGTCACACTTTGGCAGGTTATTATGCTCATTGGCACATAAAATGTGTTAAATTATGACTTTAAGAAGACTGATCTAAACTGCAATTTTTTCTTATTCTCCCATCAACTAATGTCAATGTGTAAGGACGTCTTATTCAAAATTAGCAGACTCCCAGCAGCAATTCTGAATCTGTTTAATCTGTCAGGTTTTACACAAAACTGAGACCCAAAAGCAGGCATTTCTTGAGAAGGGGCGTTTCATTGTGACAGAAAAACCAGCAAAAAAAAAAACACACTAGACTCTGCTTAGATACTCACTGAGAACAGCAACCAAACAGGAAACAATGAATAGAAAAGGGACAACAGAGGAACCAGGGCTAAAATACCAATAACAAACTAGACACTAAACAAGGTAACAAGGTGCAGCTGCAAACAATAAACTGCAATCAGGCCAACCATTATGTCGCACGCAAATTATTTAGATAACGGTTTCAAAGAAGTTTGTTTTGTTTTAAAATTACATAGAAAACACATGAATTGTCAATATCATCTCTAAGTCCACAACCAAACTTTCCTTAAAATCATCCTCTCAACAATGACGAATTACATAGACTTAACATTTTATGCAACATTTTATGTTGATGTCCATACTATGAATGTAATGTTATTCTTTGTAAATGTAAGGTTAATATTAATTTAATATGCATGTGTACTTTTACATTAAAACTAGTAAATGTATACACATTTTTTTATTTACCAAAACAGCTTTGGTCTGGATTTGCAGCAAGGTATTGTAGGTTATAATGATTCAAACCTACCAATTCAATGTGGTTGTGGACTGGTAAATAATAAAATTGAAAGTAATATTCATGTGTTAGGTTTGGGATTACAGACTGAATCATTCAGAGTAGTTCACTAGTGTTGCATACTGTTCTAATTGCTATCTGTAAAAAAAAAAAAGAATGGTTGGAGATGAAATGTATACGTTTGGCCAATACACTACTGTGGTTCTTTGTGGAAATTTTAGTGCTATCCGTTTTTGGAAAGTGTTGGAAAATATTTTTTAAACCGTTTCTCTCTGCTGAACATTTCGGCAGTGTCCGAAATGGCTCATTACTCACTAATTAGTATTTCCCTCATTAGGGTAATAGACTGAGGTCCCTCGTTAGTGGTAACTCACTCAAATAAAGTGTGTGAATTCGGACACTAATCATACTCCACGTACGTCATCGAAGTGCGTCCATCAGGCGCAAATGTTGACAGCTGAAATTAATAATATAACTGCCTGTTCCACGTTATCAAAATCGTTTTTAACACATGCATTTAAAATGAGTTATTAATTTACGCCATGTTTGGCCACTAAAAGAATGTGTAGAATCAGAATGTACAGCATACTGTACTGTAAGTTTTTCTGGAAGACATTATAATTATATTTTTGGGATTAAAATAAAAACGTTAATATGGGTTATGATGGTTCACTTAAAATGCCGCTAACAAGGCATCCTACTCCAGCTACTTTAGGCAAAGTCTTTCATGAAAACATCAAGTATGATGATCCCCTTTTACAAACACCTATCCAGCTATGTAGAAAACGGCAGTTTCAACCAGATTTACACGTTTAAAGTTGGTCGCGTGCCACTTGACAGTTTGGAAGTTGACCGAGAATAACTGTCAGTTAACGTAAATTTCTCTACCTGTTCACTTGCTATTTGGCATCCACTTACCTTAATGATGATTCCTGTGCAAGCTATTTTAATATTAGCGAATTTGCTGCTCTTAAGAAACGCTCATAGGCGTGCCTCTGCTCGTTTGAGAAAATTACAGATTGCTCTTTTAGCCCGACGTTACCGGTCACAAATGGTAAGCAACGTATATACACACACAAACACAGAACACTAACTAACTAATGTTTTCAGTAATTTACCATCATCTCTTGGTCCCTCTGACATGTTGTTATGCTTACACATATCATTTTTTAACTATTTTTGGTAGGATGACAACAAACTTTACTGCCAAATTAATCACCATGTGCCCATGTTGAGACTCTATTTCAATGTAAATTGTGACCCACGACCAGACAACAGACTGTCAAGAGAGACACTCAATCATCTCATCTCTGAACTGCATGATCAAGGCTGGGGTCTTGAAATAGAAGTCCTGGTGTTTGTTTTCTGGTTGGCTAGTGCAACTTCTTACAGATTGGTCAGTCGAGCATTTGACATACCACGTTCAACTGTGAATGATATAATTCACAGAGTATCCAAAAATATGAAGCGCATTGAAAATAGAATCATTCACATGCTGCCTGCTGAGAACCTGGAGGAAATTGGACAGGGTTTTGCACAGCTTGCTGGGTCCCAGGCATTCACTATTGCTGTTGGCGCAATAGATGGATGCCAGGTCAGGATAAAACCCCCTGCAGAAGATGCCAACTGCTATCTAAATAGGAAGCTGTTCCATTCGGTTCAGCTGCAGGCCGTGTGTGACCATAAAGGTAAATTCATAGACATCTATGTAGGCTGGCCTGGGTCAGTTCCTGATTCAAGGGTTCTGAAAAACAGACCAGTATTCACGGAGAGAGCCTATCCTCCTGAGGGATACTGCATCTTAGGAGACGGTGGTTACCCATGCATTTCCAGGCCGATCTCTGTGATGACACCATACAGGGAACCTATGAGAGATCCGGTGGGACGCCGCCTCAACCACCGCCACTCAAAAGCACGCTGTATCATAGAGAGATCCTTCGGCATCATGAAGACAAGGTGGCGTTCAATCTTTTTCAAGGCACTTGAGGTCAAGCCATCTTTCGCCCTTGTGATCTCCTGCTGTGCCATCCTTCACGTGTGCATCACTAATGGGGACATACTGGAACCAGAACAGATTGCAATGCAGCCTGACGACAATGCTCAGGCACCGGAGTACCAAATGCTTGACGTGCAGGACGGAGAGCACCTCAGAGGTCGACTAGCAGCTGCTGTCTCTGCTCCAATTGCCCCTGTTGAGGTTTTACTGGACCATGAATATATGTAACAGGCTTATGAAACATCAACATTTAGCATTAAGAAATAACAAAACAGCGAGTCAGTTTAGTTTTACTTGTGTTGATTTAAAACAGATTTTAATATAAACAAATTTGACATTAAGTTATTTATTACATTTTGTCGATTAACTTTTCAAAAAGATTTAACAGTCGCTCATCTCTCTCTGCCTCTTGCCTCTGTCTCTCCGCTGCTCTCGCTGCCTCCTTTAAAAATTCCAGCACCGGGTCTGTGTTTTTCCTTCTCTTTGCTGGCCCTGGTCCTGCCTCTGCCTCTACCTCTGCCTCTGCCTCCTTGGAAGTGGTTTCCCTGGTGGTCCAAAGACTTACCCCAACATCTTTAGGCCGAATTGATGGCTTATTGCTTAGAATTTCGTCCATAAGGGGAAACCACTCCCAAGAAGCAACCGTTTCCTCCACCTCCTCTGTTCCAACCCCAGTTGGTGGCTTCGCAAGGTCCTTTGAATAGTATAGACATTTTGTTAATTTGTTGACTATTGTTACTTAATGAAATGCTGTACCGAATATTATAATACATTGTTTACAAGTGAGTGAAAAACATTACAGTGACTAAGTAGTTCTAACACACCTTGTAGATTCTCTTTAGGTTTTCCCACTTCCTTGCTGCTTTTACGGGGTCAGCTACCCCCTTCAACCCCGTCTCCTCGATTACAACTCTAAAACAGTTGACAACTAAACCATCACGTGTTGTAGCTACTTGTCTACTCTCCTTTAACTTATAAACAATACATCAGTTATCTCAAACAAGCAAATTTGTCCATGCTGTGCCGCGTTTCGCTTCCCACTGAAAAGGTGGGACTTCTCCCTGGCGCGAAGGCGCACCATCTTTTCAATATCCTCATTAGTCATTTGAAATGAAATGTATACGTTTGGCCAATAAACTACTGTGGTTCTTTGTAAAACTTTTAGTGCTATAGTTTTCGGAAAGTGTTAGATCGTAATGATCTAAAAAATATTTTTGAAACCGTTTCTCTCTGCTGAACATTTAGTGCACTCACTTTATGGAACGTGTTCGGGAGTAATCGTTTGGGAAATACTTGACAAACGTTTTTGACTGTTTCTACGCTAAATGTTTCAAGCCACATACTTATTTTGAAGGTGTTTGATCGCAATAACGACACACATGTCTGTAAAATAGTAAGTTTATGTTGGCGAAGATTGCTACTGCGACAGTTTACAAAAATCGGCGGAAAGCTGAAGAGAACTCCAATCATAGCCTGAAGTTTTTAAGGTTGCCTATCTAAGAAATCAGCAGGTATCAATCTACCAGTACTTAATTTCGCACGGTCAAGTAAATGGTTAGCAAGCAAACGTACAGTGAGTTACAAAAACAGACACAGTCTATCTGTTTAAAATAGCACTTGAACAACAATAACTTCCATGCTTTGACAACGCCTTTGCTTTGTTCACGACCGGGTCCTGCAGCTACACAGCCGCCTGCCGAACAGCAAACAATTCCTTTAAACAGCTGCCTACCACTGCGCTTTAATTTAACCCTCTTTGGAGTAATTTTTATCTCCTTTGTTCTGAGTTAACCATTGGCAATGGCACCGAGAACCACTTATTGAACAGCGTTAGATAACTAACGCCGTTTTCTCGCTCGCAAGCTAACAAAAAAGTTTGAAAATGCTCGCCATGTGTAGCTTGCATGGTTGCCTGGGAAAAGATGTAGTAATACAACGGAACAGGCGGTGTGGTGCCAAGTTAGTGGAAGAGATAATATTTTTGGTCCGTTATTTCACGTGCTTTACTGCCACCAACGGCGAAGCTAGGCTTGTTGTTAAACGCAGGGGGGGAGTTAATGAGAGGACAGAATACATTCTGAGTTTTGCCAGGCTCATTTAAGTTTTTGGGGTATTTATTTACACATCATTCATAATATGGAATGACCAACAGCACATTTGTGATATCACCATCAACTAGACATGAAACCAAACTTCGTGCACCGTTGGCCCTGCCTGCGACTCACAGGCATGTGTGTGCATGGCAACAGCCTTCGCACTTCTATCACGCCAATTTTTCAGAACATTACGTCATAAAGGTCCGTGGGTCTATAAAAAGCTCTGCGACCGCGGGTCAGTTCGTATTGGAACACGGTCATGGATGCAAGCTAAAGGTAAGACCAGGACCATATTTATTTATTAATATATGACGTGATTAACCTTTTTTTGAAGGGCATTTTCTGCAGTCATTGTTGTATTCATACTGTATATTATTTTCAGTAGTTACTGCTTTTTATGGGCTCGTTCTGCAGGGTTAACCATATATTGTTGCCAAGCAGTAAATATGCTTCAAATCTGACTGAATGGTTTGGTACCTACGATGTGAGCGAGTACTGGGTTCGTTTCAACTCAGCTTCGGTGTTGGGGGAATTCAGCTTTGGCTTAATGGTAAATGTATTTGATGCTTGGCCTTTCACATGGTATAGGCTAGGGTTGAACCATATGGGTCTATTTGGCCTTTAAATTGGAATCCAAAACAACGTTCCGATTAGAAATTAAGTCGCTCACATGGCGACATCAACTACAGAAGATGAAATTGACGAACAGAAAAAGAAGACAGGGGATTTAGGGACGACCCCGCCCTTAAGTCCACAGTTAAAAATTAGTGAAGAGTCGGTTATCGCCGACTGCTCCTTGGAGTTCACAGCTGACATGGACACGTCTTCGCCCTTGGAGGACCTAAAGGTTGGAACATTCCAATGCGATCCTCTCCCGAAAAGTTGCATCGGTTTTAAGACCTACAATACAGGGCTGTGCATCGTCCACAGTCTAACTGTATCTTTCTTTGACAGACGCTGATTGATCAAACTTTTGGAGGTCCCGACCCCACAGATGACGGTTCCAGATCAGGCAAGTGCTGCGACCAGTCCTTTAACCTAATTCTTAGAACTGAATCTAAACAATTTTGACTTATCAGGATTTAACAGTAAGTGCATGTGCAAACAGGGCTATTTTCATATGTCGGAATAAAAAATTCTGTTTTATTTCATTGAGATATAATACAAGATTACACGTTGGAGCCAACTGTTGATATCGCGTGTTGCGAAATAAATGTTCCACCTTTAACCGTAGGATCTGTGAAATCATCTGAGATGGGAGAATCTACTTACTCCTCGAATCTAGCCCCTGTGACTTCCAATTTGGAGAAACTCACAATGGAGGAGTAAGTCAGTGACTAAAATCCTGGAAAGACCTCCACAATTTTCTGGCATAGAATAATGTCACAGTCTATATGGTGTTCTCTTACCATTTCCTCTTTCCCTCAGAAAACAAAACTTTATTCTGGAAGTATTGAAGGATGTGAGTACAGTTTTGGATATCTAGATCTAACCTTAATTGTATGGTTTTACAGCAGTTGAAGAAAAAAAAGAGGGTAGACCAGAAAATCTGTGTGCTTTATATTTTATCAAAGGTCCCGTTGGCTCTACAAGTGGAGATGCTCTCAAAGTTGGCAAAAAAGAAGGACGTGGGTCGTCAGACCCTTCCCTTGTTTTCTAGCCGAGCCGTCCACTTTCAGAGTGCAGATATGGAGATGGAGCTTGGCAGTCCAAGGACGTGGTGCCTCGCACGCCGGCCAACTCCTTATCCTTCAAGACCGTGAGCTTGTTTGAATTTTTGTTCTATTCAGAGACTGTTCAGTAATTCACTATGACCACGGCTGCTTTGTAGTCTATGTTACTTATAACTGACCTTTTTTCTTATCTGTTATAGTCAGTGCAACCAGTTCTCTGATGTAAACGTGCAGAATGTAGAAGCTCTCTCGTCACCTCAGCCTTTGGAGACGTTGTTTGGCATCTCAGAGGATAGCGTGTATGAGGATGCCAAAGACACAGTCTTTGAAATCTTAGAGCTGTCAATGGCCGTGGACCAGCCGGAATCCGAGCAGCGGGCCAGAGCACTCGTCCACGCCGTTCACCAGCAAATCAACGATGCCATGTCCATATACATCGACCAGCAAAAGGTTGGCGAGCCCGCGTCGCTGAGCGAGGCAAAGGACCAAGAAGCTATCGATTCAGGTTACTTGGTGCAGATCTCCGGACAAGTCACCGCCGCTATCATGGCCGACTTGGCAGCGTGTTCCTGCTCGAAGCCGTTCAACAACCTTTATAGCAGAATGGCCGCCATCATGCGAAAGCTATCTGAACGACTGAAAAGCAAGGCCGGATGTAAAGGTGACCCAGAGGATGTCCTTCCAACCCCTTCTATGCGGCCACCCAGTGTGGTTCTAGACAAATCTGCTAGCTTGAATGGATCGTTAGATTATTCCTTAGGAGAAAATGTCGCCACCTTCTCCAAGGAAGATCTCACTGAGATTACTCGAGCTGCCAGCGCAGTCCTCACCGATGCCTCCAGATGCATAAGCACAGAGCTTCTTCCCACACCTGAGGATGTGGATGCAGAGGTTTTGGAAATTGTGCAAACAGTTGCCAGTGACATGCAGAGGTTGTACGACAGCACCGAGGAGTCCAGCACTTTGAAGGAGCTGGTCATAGCAGCGCCAAGCGATAGTACTGAGAAATTCTCAATGGACTCTCGCCTGGCACTTAATTCTACCCTGGCAGGCATCTACAAAAACGTCCACGGCAAGATTAAATCGCTCTTTAGCAAATCTGCTATCTTGAAGACGGAGGAGCGTGACACGACTCCAGCTCAGAAGGCATCTTCTGAGACCCGGCCTGTGTCTTCCTTCTCTATTTCCCCGGAGCCATTTCAGACTAGGTCCTCCTCCCCCGCTGCGTCCTGCTCCTCTCCCCATGTTCCGGCTGACCTGGAAGTGGATGAGTTGAAAGAGAACGTTGCAGAAGTGAACGAGTGCACAGATTCCGAGGCCGAGTTATCAGGCTTGATGGAGCAGAAGCTCTTTATCGGAGAAGATCCCGCGTCGGTGGAGACCAAAATGGATATCCTGCTCAACTCGGATGCCTTCCGCCCCCTGACGGACGAGCTGGCCGACCAAATCCACGCCTGCTCCGCTCCCCGTGTCCCGGTCGACCTGGAAATTGACGAGTCGAAAGAGAACCTCGCGGAAGTGAAGGAGTATAAAGATTCCGAGGTCGAATTTTCAAGCCTGATGGAGCAGAGGCTCTTCGTCGGAGAAGATCCCGCATCGGTGGAGATCAAACCGTATATCCTGCTCGACTCGGATGCCCTCCGCCCCCTGACGGACGAGCTGGCCGAACAAATCCACGCCTGCTCCTCTCCCCGTGTCCCGGCCGACCTGGAAATTGACGAGTCGAAAGAGAACGTCGCAGAGGGGAAGAAGTATAAAGATGCAGAGGCCGAGTTATCAGGCTTGATGGAGCAGATGCTCGTTATCGGAGAAGATCCCGCGTCGGTGGAGACCAAACTGGATATCCTGCTCAACTCTGACCTCCTCCGCCCCCTGACGGACGAGCTGGCCGAACGAATCCACTCCTTCATGCAAGCAAACGGCCACGTCAGGGCACCCGCGACGCGCCAAGCGGCGTCCGACACGGCCGTTCTCAGTGAAAGGACCACAGGGCAAAACCGGAGGCCAGTGAGTAGCCAGGAAGGCTTCAAGGACCTGGTGTACGTCTTCACGGAATCCAAGATCAGGGCTCTTCTCGAGACCCTGGTGGCTCTTATGGGTCCCACCCCCGACGCAGTGGAAACCATTCAGTGTTCCCACTCGACAGGGAGGCTTCCCATGGACAAAGGGGGCTGCTGTAACCGGCTCTCGTGCATATTCCAAGAAATCACCGGTTTGTTCACCAGGAAGACGGCTAAGAAAGTGTCTGACACCATGTTCCAGACCTCCTGCTGCCTGCCGCTGATCAGGACCGAAGAGGTCATGACTCAGGCGCCCTCTCACTCGGACCGGAACCTTCGTTCTGTCGTGAGCTGGCTGGTGGCTCGGAACTTAGCCAACATCGGAGCAAAGATCGACAGTCGAGAGGTGTCCGGGAGGGTTTCCACACAGGTCTTGTCTTTGGTCACCATTGCCTCAGGGCTGAAGGAGGACCAGGTCTATCCCGAGGACATCGACTTGGATGACGTTTACAAGACTGTGAAGACGGCGCTCAGGGCACAGTTTAAATCCAAAGAAGGTCTCAGAACTGCCATGGCCAATATTGACCCACTCTTTGAGAGGAGTCTCGTCTGCTTCCTGAGCTATGCGCTTGTCATCCCAGTCAAGGAGCGAGAGGGTAACGATAAACCACAGAAGAAACCTTCCCTCCTTAAAAGGCTGTTCAAAAAGGTAGGAGAATGTATCCGTATCCCATGAAACGTATGTTGACCACATGTAGTAAATGCATCATTTGTATCTGTAATTCATTGATAGAAGTAGTCACCAGGTGTGTTACTCTAGAGCTAGAGTGTAGCAAAGTCAAATATCTATTTTTTTATGGATTTTATTCGCTGTGATTTCTTCAAAGTTCAATTAAATCATGTATTACTAAATGTATTCTTATCATTGTCAAAATAAAGAAGGCCAAGCAGAAGAAATCCTGTCAGACATTCTCAAACAAGAGCACCACCAGTCGAGCTGAGGAGACCACCAGTATGTACTGATAACCAGCATCCTCATCATTAACATTTATATTAATCACCTTATGACGTCATAAATTATGTCTACTAGGTCTGGCTATGCTTTAATAGCCTCCTATTGGACATAGTCGGTTTTAACACTATATACACGTAAATATCAATGTGGTCTTTTAACTCTTTACATGTTGTTTCTGATAGTGCCCTCTGTGGCCACACCTCCTGAGGAGTCCCCAGCCACTGAGCAGAGGCCTCAGAAGATGTCTGTGTGGCTCAGGTTTTTCTCTGCCATCATCAAAGCCTTTACTTGAGGGCCTACCGAAAAACACATGGTTTTAGACTTTAGATTTAAATAAAGCTGGTTGCATTCAATTCCTGCATGAGTATGTGTACTTAATTTGGACTTCTTTAAGTCTATGTAATGGATTCTGTTAATTGCCGACAAAAGAGCATAAGGTTTAGTACTGTGCCTGGTGCTACGCCGCAATGTATTTATTGTTGCTCATAATGAAAAATGCTGCGTTCACACTGAGGTTAATAAAAAATAAATGTGTGTAATGTGTATTAGTTAGGAGAACCCCATATACCTAGCTTGTAGATTTCTCCTCTCGTGCTTCCCAGCTGGCCATTTTATGCTGTAAATGGCAAAACTGGACATTTTTAGTTATTTAACCTTCAACTGTACTTTGGTAAAACAATGTTACACATGTATACTATGCATAGTGGAAATTGTATTATAGTTGGATTTTTATTACAATTAGAAAACAGTTTTGAACATTAGAAGTTAGAGTTCTTACATTTATACCTTGGAAAAACACTTAAAT
>JAVQJS010090413.1:0-13792 GCA_036024795.1 Galaxias rostratus | reverse complement strand
AGGGACACTGTCGACAGTCGTAGAGGGACAGTGTCGACAGTCGTAGAGGGACAGTGTCGACAGTCGTAGAGGGACAGTGTCGACAGTCGTAGAGGGACAGTGTCGACAGTCGTAGAGGGACACTGTCGACAGTCGTAGAGGGACACTGTCGACAGTCGTAGAGGGACACTGTCGACAGTCGTAGAGGGACACGGTCGATAGTCCTACAGGGAGATTGCTTAGGTTAGTTTTATAGTCTTACAGAAATTTTGTCTATCTGTTCAGGAATACCGTCCGTATCTGTTTGGAAATACTGTCCGTATCTGTCTGGGACTAAGGTCCGTATCCGTCCGGGAATACTGTCCATATGCGTCAGTTCTGAAGGAATCCTGTGTCTCTCCAGGGGCCTGGTCACAGTGGAGGGGAGCCCCTACTTCACCAGCTACCTGGAGATCTTGTTTGATCTGTATGTGCTGGTGACCACCGCTAACAGCCCTGACGTCATGTAAGCATCTCCCAGCTGCACCCTTGCATCTCCATGTCCAGACCTGGATAGGGCCTTAGCCTTTGTCCACTGTTATTTACAGCTCTAATAAGGCCTTTTAAATCGTGTTTAATTGACAATGTATTAAATACCTGTACAAGTCTGTCTTACCTGCGTACATTTATGTCTCTGTCTGTCTGTCCGTCCATCTAGGATGCCAGCGTACAACTCCAACCAGCTGTTTGCTGTGTTCTTCATTCTGTATATTCTGGTCAACACTTACATCTTCATGTCCGTCTTCCTTGCGGTGGTTTACAACAACTACAGGAAATACCTCAAGGTACAAGAAATACCTGGAGTTAAATACAATAGCTACAAGAAATGCCTCAGGGTAAATGCAACTATTGGGAAGTAAAGCTTGGTTAGCCCTCAGTTAAAACATTAGTGAATAGCATTTGTCTAAACGTTCCTATCTGTTCCGAACACCAGGAGGAGGTACGGCAAGTCGTAAGGGCCAAAAGACACAAGATGGTACGAGCCTTTGCTGTGCTGCAGGAGAGAGTTGATGGAGAGGAGCCAGTGGTCACCAAGACCTCATGGAACCTGCTGGTCCGATTGGTCCAACCAGACATCAGCCACGCCCACCGGGAGCTGCTCTGGAGCGTATCAGACGACAGCAATAAAGGAAGTATAGGTCAGTAGGCGGGGCTACTCTTCCTCCTTGTTGCCACGGCGTCCGACGGTCTCCAGTGCTCCCTCTCCTCTCCTTTGGTGGTTTAATGGAGCCTTGGTTTCGTTGCCTTTGTGTTCCAGGTAAGATGGCGTTTGTTCAGCTTGCTGACCTTCTCAACATCCCCGTCATAGCGGTTAAGTCCCGACCACACCCCTTCCACACCTGGCTGCCCGCCATCTATGACTCCGCCCCCAGCCGCCTGCTACGACACCTGGTCCAGCACAGGTAAGCTCTGTCTGCCCTGCACCTTCACTCCTTCCCCTGAAAGATAAAGAAATACATCTTAAACATAGATGGCCTACACACCTTCACCTAAATGGTAATGCCGTAAACCCAAGCACAAAAGATATACCTCCATATAGTGTTCCTAGCCGGGGCCTCTTTAATGGCCACTGTTTGGGACAGAGGGTTTATACTAGCCATCAAGAAACCTGGTACAATTTAGACCCTTACCCCTATTTGACTAATGAGCTGCTGTTCTTTGGTGTTCCTAAGAATCAGAACTAGATGTTATTCTCTGGTTTTAGTAAGGACTAGAGCTAGATGTTGATCATTGGTGTTGCTAAGCAGCAGAGCTAGCTGTTGTTTTCTGGTGTTACTAAGCAGCAGAGCTAGATGTTGATCATTGGTGTTACTAACCAGCAGAGCTAGATGTTGTTCTCTGGTGTTACTAGGCAGCAGAGCTAGATGTTGATCACTGGTGTTGCTAAGCAGCAGAGCTAGATGTTGATCATTGGTGTTTCTAAGCAGCAGAGCTAGATGTTGTTCTCTGGTGTTACTAAGCAGTAGAACTAGATGTTGATCACTGGTGTTGCTAAGCAGCAGAGCTAGCTGTTGTTATCTGGTGTTTCCAGGTAGCAGATGTAGCTGCTGGTTATAAGTGTTATGAAAATGTTACTCATTAACATTTATAAACCAGGCTTTGACCCCACAGTAAACCCTTTGTCATGTGTGCTCATGCACATGTATGCTTTTATAGGACGAACATAGGAGCATTAAAAAAAATAGAACACAGCATTGAGAGTTGTGTGTTTATTTACATTTGTATGTGAGAGAGTGTGAGTGTATGATCTTTAGGAATATATATTTTTCCAAGAAGTGTAAAGCTGCTATAAATACTATGCCTGTGAATCTCTGGCTGTGTCTGGGGAGACTCGCTGTTCCCTGATTTATATTTCTATATTTATAATATATAATCCATTGAGGCCCCCAATTAGTAGTAAGCTACTCAAATAAATTACGTGAATTTGGACACTCATTAATGAATGAATGAATGAATCAATCAATTATTTGTGAGGTAAGGGTATCAGTCAGGCACAAACAAATGTTGTCGGCCAAATGTTAAACGTTAACAAAAAATAAGCAATGCATTGTGGGATAGTTTTAACATTGTAGTTAGCATCACTAGATATCAGAATGCATTATGGGAGACGATAAGTGCCCTCACATTTGTATTTAATTTTGGACACTAGAGACAAAATGGCTGATCACTTCATATTGTCCTAAAACGTGAGTAGTGAGTCATTTCCAGACATCCTCTGTGTGTCTATGGCCTCCTGCAGGATGTTTGTGTTCACCTATGACCTGGTCATCCTGGTCATTGCCCTTTTCCATGTCTGTGTGTCTGTCGCCCCCTACAGGATGTTTGTTTACGCCTATGACCTGGTCATCCTGGTCAATGCAGTGTTCATCGGCCTGGATGAAGGCAACCCCCTGATAGCCAGTGCTGAGTGGGGCTTCCTGGCCTTGTACCTGCTGGAGATCCTGCTGAAGCTCTACACCTTTGAGCCCAGAGCCTTCTTCTCCACACACCAGTTCTGGAACTGGTTCGTCTCTCGAACACACCTTCCCCCTAGCTCCTAATGCAAACATGATAACATTTTAAAACTATTATTCCGTGATGTTATTCTGCTAAAGTTAAGGGTAAAGAATCTGAGGAACTATGTACCATATTATCATAAGTGGTGAATGTGCTCTCTGTCTGATCAGGTTTGACACAGTTATCATAGTTTCTGCCCTGGTCGCCACCATCATCAATGCAGCGCTCAAATCATGTGAGTGGTTTGTTCTCTTGTTGTCATGGCAACCGGCTGTCATCTAAGGATGTCATGCAGGGTCAAAACCACATTGTTGTTGTTGTTGAAACAGCTTGTATGTTGTATGAGACTGATGGTGTGGTTTGGCATCGCCATGGTTACAATGACACTGCCTTTATGTTATATGAGACTGATGGTGTGTGTGTTCTCTCCATGGTGACAGCGGGGTACTACTCCAGCCGTCAAGTTCTGGACATTGTTTTCATCTTGAGGATTCTACGACTCATCAGGGTTGTTGACAGCATCGAGAGGTAAGAGGTCAAAGGGATTAGGGCTGTAATGTAAATGAGTAAATTAGGGCTGTAATGTAGTCCAGGACAGGCAGGTCAGACAAACCTCTGGCTTTTGTACACACTAGGTGGTGGGTTTTGATATCTAGACACACATCCTTGAGTTACTGTATGGTTGACTGTATTGGTGAGCGTTCCATTCTCTCTTTAGGTTTCGCTCCATCATCAACACCCTCATCAAGATTGGCCCCACGATTCTCACCTTCGGACAGCTCATACTGGTAAGACAGCTCATACTGGTAAGGCAGCTCTCAGACAGGTTAGCTAATAGCAGGAATACAGCTCATACTGGTAACACTGGCCACACTGGTATCAAGGCTAATAGTAGAAAGTCAGTTCATAGTAGTGAGCCAAGCGAACGCCTCGTTGTGTTCAGTTGCTTGGGAGTGGTCTGTTTGAACTCTCCATTGCTAGCTGTTACAGCACATCAGTTCTATCATTGTGTTTAGTTGCTTCTGTTTGAACTCTTCATTGCTAGTTGTTACAGTACATCAGTTCCTTTGATTACCTTAGTGTTTTTTTTCTACCTCCATGTTTAGGTTGTGTACTATATATTTGCCATGGTGGGCATGGAACTCTTTAAGGGTAAAATACAGTTCTTTGATGCTAACTCCACTGACCTTGCAAAAGCCTACTGTGGAAACCCCATGTTGAAGGACTCGACCTTCGCTAAGCTCAACTACTGCAGGAACAACTTCAACGATGTAGTGTCCTCCTGCATCCTCTTGGTGGAGCTTACCGTCGTCAACCAGTGGCACGATATCCTTTACCAATAGACGTAGCTGGGTGAAGCTAACAACTAGCATAATTGACATTAGAGCCTAGCTGACTATAGCTAACGACTAGCATCTTTTATCATGGACCAAGCTGAGTGAAGCTAACAACTAGCACATTCTACCATAGATCTTGCTGGGGAAAGCTAACAACTACTAGCCTTTTTTACCATAGACCTAGCTGAGTGACGCTAACAACCAGCATCCTTTCCATAGAGCTGATTACCTGAAGTTGCACGGGTATTATAATACCAGCTTATTGTTAACTTTTTAATTCTGTTAGTTGTCTTTCTTAACCCCACAACACTGATCAGTGGCGGATTCACAAAGGTCACCAACATATCAGCCAGGATCTTCTTTGTTCTGTTCCACATTGTGGTGGTTATCATCATCATCAAGTAAGAACAATTAAAAATTTTAAATGCCAGAATATACAATATTGTACCAGATAGAATGTCCTTAACTGAATACAGATCAAATGAAATAACTACAAACTGATCTTTACTAATGCTGTATTGAGTTGTATGCAGTTATTTTGTTCAATTGAAGTTAATTTTGTGTGTCCACATAGTCATCAACACTGAGCTTGGTTTTATGTGTCAGTGTCTTTGCCATTCCAAGGTTAATAACCCCGAGAATGTGTTCAGTATCTTTGTAGCGTTTGTGCTGGAAGCCTTCTTCGTGGAGTACAGTGTGGACAAGAGCGTGTTGCAGACATCACTGGAGAAGAAGATTGAGGAGCTGGATCTGAGCATCCATCAGTCCGTTCCATCTCTCTCTCATACACACACACACACACACACACACACACACACACACACACACTAATTCAAATCAGTAGCTTTAACATGACCTACTGAGCTAAACATAGTCAGGCTCCCTATCACTTCAGGTGTTTTGTTCAGATAGGAACCAGACAGTAACTTGGTGGTTGTGTTGTTCAGGGAACAACCAGACAGTAATTTGGTATTTGTATGTTGTTCAGGGAACAACCAGACAATAACCTGGTGGTTGTGTGTTGTCCAGGGAACAACCAGACAGTAACTTGGTATTTGTATGTTGTTCGGGGAACACCCAGACAATAACTTGTATTTGTATGTTGTTCAAGGAACACCCAGACAGTAACTTTGTGGTTGTGTGTTGTTCAGATAGGAACCAGACAGTAACCTGGTGGTTGTGTGTTGTTCAGGGAACACCCAGACAGTACCCTGGTGGTTGTGTGTTGTTCAGGGAACACCCAGACAATAACCTGGTGGTTGTGTGTTGTTCAGGGAACACCCAGACAGTAACCAGGTGGTTGTGTGTTGTTCAGGGAACACCCAGAAAGTAACCAGGTGGTTGTGTGTTGTTCAGGGAACACCCAGACAATAACTAGGTGATTGTGTGTTGTTCAGGGAAGGCCCAGAGAGTAACCTGGTGGACTCCATGGAGACTCAGGATGCTGATCAAGGCCCAGGTGGAGGGACTAAGCCCAGCATGATGTTTAGCATCGCCTCCAAACGTAAGTCCCAGCTGGATCTTTATCATTTATAGTTGTACATTTTCTATTAGATTTTATTTACTTTGTATTAGATTTATCTATCTATTTTTGTTATATTCTATTAAAATATCTGTATTAGCATTAGGTGTCAAAGAGACACAAGAATTTAATTGCATACTTTTGCCTCTGTAAACGTTATGCATATTACAATAAATATCCTTGAACCTTGATTGTCTATCTCTGGATGTCTGGCACCGTTAATGTTGACTTCTCTCTCAAACACAAGGCTTTAATAAATCACAGTCTGTAAATCAGTGGCTTGGGATGGGGTAGTCCCAAAGTATTGATAGATCACTATAATATTTTCTTACTTTTTGTTCATTCTGTTGATTGAATAAGTATGAAATGTATCATTAATTGTTCTATTAATTATATAATATTACATCCTAATGCTATATTACATCTCTATTTTTCTATTAATGGAGTCGTTCTCCACAAGGATATGTGAATCATATTCCAATGCTACTGATGACATATTTATTCTAGACAATATGAATTATATTATGATTTTCCTGATTGTAGTTGTTCTCTTTCAGGTTATAAGACAGTGGAAGGTCTTCTTCAGAGGATGTTTGAAGCTGACCTGGGATCAGAAGACTACCCTGAGGACTTAGATCTGGACGATCCGTCCAACCTGAACTTCTCCAACCCCACCTTCAGCTCTATGTAGACCCCCTTTGAATCTATATATACTTCGTTCAACCCCGCCTTCAACTCTATGTAGACTCTCTTTGAATCTATACAGACTTCATTCAACCCCGCCTTCAACTCTATATAGACTCCCTTTGAATCTTAACAGACTTCATTCAATCCCGCCTTCAACTCTATGTAGACCCCCTTTGAATCTATATAGACTTCATTCAATCTCGCCTTCATTCCATAGGCATAGATACAAAAAGGGACGTGTACAAACTCTGTAGAAGAAAGACTCTTCTTATATAACTATATTTTTCAATGAATATAAATACAGATTTTCTATAACATATTGTATAATATAATCTACAAGAATAGACCATTAAATATATATTGTATATTGTATTGTTTTCTGCGATTCAATCATTACTGATGGGAAACATGTCATACCGTTTTGTTCTCTTCTTACATTCCACTGATGCTACTTTTGGCATTACAAATGAAGTCATGTTTTTTCAAACAAAGGCTGTACATAATTTTGCTCTTTGTAACTTACATGTATTTCTATGCTTCACTTGATGTGTCAATGTATAGTCATTTGAAGGGAATGTCATAAAATATTGTTTTAGCTAAAGACATGCAATCTAAATCATTCTGTCCGGGTGAGTTTGTAGTATTTGTCTTTTACTAAATCGTTTGAAGGCTCTACACATTGAGTTAGTCCTTAGCTTTTAAAAATGTAGCCATACCATCATTATGTATGTCATGTAAGAAAAGAAAAAAAATATTTATGAATGAGTATCCACTTAGCTGTGGCCTCCGTGGCAGTAGGCGGCAGTGTATAATATAGTCGACTCCGTGTAGACCCAGAGGAAGAATCTCAGTGAGCGTGAGGGCGTGTCGTCGACAGTGAGAAGATGCTGATGCTGAGGATGTTTAGAATGGAGGCAAGCTGGACGATACAACGGTAGACATGGTGCGCGGAACGAGTCACTGGGAATGTGTTTGACCCTGGGGGAGAAGACAATGTCTCCTGTCACAGCCTGCCAGACTTTCACCAATCCTTGGCGGAAGAGAATTAGGTAAAAAGTGAAAGTTTACACGCTATGTATCGCATTGCTATATGTTATGTAAATTTCGCAACAGAAACCCTGTTGTATGTTATGATGATTTCAGCAGGCCAGACAATGTATGATTGGTCGTTGGTGGAATTTGTTTGCAATACTAAAATGTTTAATCACCCGATGTTGATTGATGGCCTACAATAATTTTAGTTTGCTTGGGCCCTATATTTTTTAAGGCTGTGAAGACGTATTCCTAAGAATTATAACCAGGCCTATATTACCTATAACCTGAACGCTATGGTATTTGGTTGCTATTAGATACACTTGGTGAATGGTAGTAAGCAGTATGTCGGTTTTTCTCCTGTACCTCTTGTCAATAGCTTTACATAATCTAAACGATGAATGAGAGTAGGCTAAAATAGCAAGGTAATAAATGACACCTTCCTTCACTAGTGAGATAGGTCTGGAAGAGATATGTGGGTGGGACAAGCGCTCGTTGAGAACTGGAATAATTTATAGAAATTTCGAGTGCGCCATCTGTCGTTTGAAAGGCTTCATGAAAAGGCAGGTCTCGCGGAAAGCGTGAAGCTGGTCTGCAGTGCGGACAAAAACTCAGGGATGGACCGGTAGCCTGCAGAGTCGAGCAGAGTAACAGCATCTGTACGGAAAACTGAAAAGGTCACAGGACGGAGTGCTAGTGCTTTGCAACGATGGAAATATCTGAATACAATAGACAGAATTTGGAGCGTTGACAGTGCCTTTTGATTTTAAACGGACAGATGCCATTGCTAATGGTTTAAATCAGCGCCGCAGCGGTACCCTATTATAAATGTTGAGTCCACTGGATTTTACGGCACTTCACCTGAAACTAAGTGCATAGCTAAGTCTAACGGGTTGTTGGGGATACAGGGGAGCACTGCTTCGTTGGGACAGTGAGTTTTGAGTCACGGGACGTTTTGGGCCACCGTAGAATCCCAGATGAAGATTTCAAAAAGACGGAAAAGGTTAACGTGCCGTCTCTGCGTCAGGTGTGTGGTGGTCATGTACTGATTGCGTGTCTGGGCAATTACCTAATATTGCTGTCATATTGTGGAAATTACTTCTTATTATTGTAGTTGTGTTTGTTTTTTTTCTTAAAAGGAGACTGCGTAATTATGACATGCATCGTGAACATGGCCTGAGTTGATTAATGACTGTGTTTGTGGTTGGTATTTTGTTGATAGTGAAAAGTAACCACGAGGGGTGCCCCATTCAAATATGAGGCAGTTCCCCTCCATATGATCACATTGTATAAGATAAACCAAGACAAAGTAACAGCATTTGATCTTTTGGTTTTGAAGGACTACTTATGCTTATTCCTTTCATTTTGCCTACGTTTTACATTGGGTTCAATATAGAAATGTCAGTCTGTGATCTACCAGCACTGGAGGCTGGCTTCAGCCTAACCAATGTGTGTGTGCATTCCTGATCCCTTGGTCTTCAAAGCAGCGGGCGGTGTGCACACAGAGTTTCTATGGCCATGTTACTCACATGTGTGTAGGAGGGTTTTGGAGACCGTGTCCCAGTCATTCCTGGTGTCTTCAGCTAGCTCTCTCTCTCCTCCGCTGGGAGTCACGTGCCTCATTCATTAGACGGCCAGCGCTCCTTCTGCTAGAGTTCATGTCTTTATTCCCATTGTGTTTGTAAGTTTCCTTTCATGGGCCCACAGTGCAGCCATGTGGCTCCCACACCATCATAACAATCCTCTCTTCTTGGCTTGTAGGCTGTCAGAGGAAGGTTCTGGCATCGACTAGATTTGGCCAGCTCACGATCAGTTCTCAGACGTAAGGTTGTCAAGGAGATAGTGACCATGGTGAGAGGTTTCTCTTGCTGCACATGCACCCTCCAGCCTGAACCAGCCAGCTGCAGCAGGTTCCCGGGGACTGCAGGGGATTTTAGAATTTACCTTCAAAGATCCGGGAAACTTGAATGCAAACCCTTGGCTTTCTGCAAAATAAGAAAAGACTATGAGCTCACTCAGTCTAAGATGTGGACAGGTCCATTCAGCACTCAGAATGCCTGCCTGTCTGCTGAGCTTTGCTGAGTTGTTCCACCGCAGTACTGACCCAAAACACACACAGTACTGACCCAAACAAACTTGTTACTGACCCAGACTCACACAGTATTGACCCTAACACACTCAGTACTGACCCAGACCCACTCAGTACTGACCCAAACACATTCAGTACTGACTCAGACCGACTTAGTACTGCCCCAGACTCACTCAAACACACTCACTACTGACCCAGACCGACTCAGTACTGACTCAAACACACTCACTACTGACCCAGACTCACTCAGTACTGACCCAAACCCACTCAAACACACTCAGTACTGACCCAGACTCACTCAAACACACTCAGTACTGACCCAGACTCACTCAAATGCACTCAGTACTGACCCAGACCCACACACTACTGACCCAAGCCAACTCAATACTGACCAAGGTGCCTAACCCTTCGGGCTTAGCTCGGTTGGTACTGTGGTGTGAACAGACGGGCGTGCACCGTGCTCTGCTGACCTTTAACCCCTGACCCGAGCCGTCCCGCACCTCGCAGGTTGAGTGACAGTCTGGGTGCTCCAATAAGTGGCATTGAGAGAGGAGCTCAGTGTTCTGCAGAATCACCAGCCACTATGTGATTTTTAAGCATCACCACCAGCTGCTCTGTGATTTTTAAACGTCAACCCCAGCTGTTTTGACATTATTAAACATCAACACCAGCTGTTATGTCATTAATAAATATAAAAACAGCTGTTTTGTTATTATCAAACATTAACACAAGCTGTTATGTCATTATTAATTATTAAAACCAGCTGTTATGTCATTATTAAATATATAAAACAGCTGTTATGTCATTGTTAAACATCAACACCGGCTGTTACATTCCCCACCCTATTGTCTGTGCCTGGCTATTGGTCAGTCTGTGTTAAGCCCCACCCTGCTCTCCCTGCTGCCGGGCCATTGGTCAGTCTGTGTATTAAGCCCCACCTCGCTCTCCCTGCTTCTGCCCCGCCCCCCTTCCCTACTCTATGTATTATGTTGACAGCTACCCCCTCCCTCCTCATCTTCCCTGATCACTTCCTGTGAGTCCAGAGTAACCAGACTAGGACAAATGGAGAGCCAGACTTCCTCTTCCTCTCCTCCCTTATCCCTTCCTCTTCCTCTCCTCCCTTATCCCTCACTCCTTCCTCTTCCTCTCTTCCCTTATCCCTTCCTCTTCCTCTCCTCCCTTATCTTCACTCCTTCCTCTTCCTCTCCTCCCTCATCCTTACTCCTCCCTCTTTCTCTCCTCTCTCCTCTCTTACTCCTTTGTCCGCGCGCCTTGCCTCCTTCCTCTTCCTCTGGGTCTTCCGCTCTCCTCTGTTCTATTGCATTGTACTGTCTCTCCTTAAAGAGAACAGAATACCTACAGGGAGAGGAGGACACACACACACACTCACTCAGTGTGTGTACACACACACACACACACACACACACACACACACATACACACACACTCACACTCTCAGTGAACACACAAACACACCCACTCAGTGAATTGCGATGGCGAAAGCAAAAGCCAGCCAGGCATGATGACTAAGTGAAGCTGAACTGAGCTGAGCTGAGCTGAATTGAGCTGAGCTGAACTGAGTTGAGCTGAGCTGAGCTGAACCGAGCTGAACTGAGCTGAGCTGCGCATGCTGAAGTAATGATCCTTGGCACTGCATGCTTTGTAGCATGGTATGGTACAGAACCAGCATCTCTCTGGTTTATTCGTTTAACCCTAACCCTAAGATCTAACAGTCCTTCAGAAGAGGTCACCAGGATTGAACCCTGGTCAAACCTCCATCCTTCCTGTAGTTCAGAGAGTGTAGGTTCATTGGTGGAACCCTAATCGTCTCTATGGCGATCAGATGGTTCCGAGTGAGCTGCAGGGAGCAATCTTAGGCTATCGTCCTAAATATCATGTCGTGTGCAAAAATACCATTAATGTGTTCAAGCACCACATAAACATTTCACTGCAGTCCAATGCATGTTTGTCTCTCAAGTTCAGTTAGGGCCCTAGAAGAAGCGCGCGCAATAGTACAGAGACACAAAGACAGAGACAGCAGGACAGAGACAGCAGCACAGAGACAGAGATACAGAGACACGAACACAGAGACAGCATTACAGAGACAGCAGCAAAGAGACAGAGATACAAAGACATGGACACAGATACAGCAGCACAGAGACAGAGATACAGAGCCACGAACACAGAGACAACAGTACAGAGACAGCAGCAAAGACACAGAGACAGCAGCACAAGACAGCAGCAAAGAGACATAGATACAAAGACATGGACACAGAGACAGCAGCACAGAGACAGCAGCACTGAGGCAGCAGCAAAGAGACAGCCGCACAGAGACAGCTACACAGAGACAGCTACAAAGAGACAGAAGCACAGACACAGACACAGAGGCAGAGACAGAGATACAGAGACAGAAGAGCACCAGAGGTCAGAGGGTGCAATAGGACAGAGGGCACTGGGTTCTAGAGGAGGTTGTTGTTCAGAGGGCGCCAGAGGTCAAAGGGCACTAGAGGTCAAAGGGAACTGGGTTCTAGAGAAGGCTGTAGGTCAAAGGGCACTAGAGGTCAAAGGGAACTGGGTTCTAGAGGAGGCTGTTGGTCAGAGGGCACTAGATGTCAGGGGGTACTGGGTTCTAGAGGAGGCTGTTGGTCAGAGGGCACTAGAGGTCAGAGGGCACTAGAGGTCTAAGGGAACTTGGTTCTAGAGGAGGCTGTAGGTCAAAGGGCACTAGATGTCAGGGGGTACTGGACTTTAGAGGAGGCTGTAGGTCAGAGGGCACTGTGTTCTAGCTTAGGCTGTCTGTAAGTTAGAGGGCACCAGGCTTTGGAGGAGGCTGTAGGTCAAAGGGTACTAGAGGTCAGAGGGCACCGGGCTTTAGAGAAGTTTGTAAGTCAAAGAGCACTAGAGGTCAGAGGGCACTAGAGGTCAAATGGAACTGGGCTTTAGAGGAGGCTGTCTGTAGGTCAGAGGGCACTAGAGGTCAGAGGGCACTGGGCTTTAGGGGAGGCTGCAGGTCAAAGGGCACTAGAGGTCAGAGGGCACCGGGCTTTAGAGGAGGCTGTCTGTAGGTCAGAAGGAACTCGAGGTCAGAGGGCACTAGAGGTCAAAGGGAACCGGGCTCTAGAGAAGGCCGTAGGCCAGAGGGCACTGGGCTCCAGAGGGGGCTGTAGGTCAGAGGGCACTAAAGGTCAGAGGGCACTAGAGGTCAGAGGGTCTCCAGAGGGGGCTGTCTCTATCAGACTGCACAGTCCTCTCTTACACCCAAACAAGGTCATGTCTTGTCCCATGGCTCAGCTACCCCCCCCCCCTTGTCTTTTCTAAACTACCATGGTATTTGCTGATACAAACTCCTCAAATACCATTCCCTGTCTAAGCTAACAACAAGAATGGCTTCTTCTTCTTCTTCTTCTTCTCAGATCCTGTCTGTGCTTCTGCTGAGATCCTGCCCCCTAACCTTTGACCCCTAACCTTAACCCCTGTACAGATCAATGGCTCGTTTAAGTTGGGAGCAGCACGCGTGCTGTCCAGCTGGCAGATGCAGTGCCTAGTGCCCGGTCTCCACGACAACGCCAACATGAACGGGACCGCAGAACAGGCCGACATCTTGCCGCCTCACTGCATGGTCAAGGACCGATGGAAAGTAGTGAGTAGAAACAGTCATTTAAAACGAACAGCAGAACTATAGCAATGGTATATCTATGTGTGTAGCTATGCTTTATGTGTGTAACTATGCAATGTCTATGTCTGTGTAGCAATGCTATGTGTGTAGCTATGCTACATGTGTGAAGCTGTGCTAGATCTATGTCTGTAGCAATGCTATATGTGTCTGTGTAGCTATGCTATATGTGTGTTTCACTAAGCTATATGTATCTGTGTAGCAATGCTATATGCATCTTTGTAGCTATGCTATAGGCATCTGTGCAGCTATGCTATATGCATCTGTGTAGCTGTGCTATATGCATCTGTGTAGCTATGCGATATGTATCTGTGTAGCTATGCTATATGTGTCTGTGTAGCTATGCTATATGTATCTGTGTAGCTATGTGATATGTATCTGTGTAGCTATGCCAGATGTGTCTGTGTAGCTATGCTATATGTATCTGTGTAGCTATG
>JAVQJS010090412.1:0-10046 GCA_036024795.1 Galaxias rostratus | reverse complement strand
AGAGAGAGAGAGAGAGAGAGAGAGAGAGAGGAGGGAGGGAGAGAGAGGGGGGGGGGATAACGAGTAGGAACGTTGACATGGATGCATGATACTGTGCAAAGAGTTAGTTGCAGACATAGTTTGGGAGCTCGAGCTTTGGAATGGTAAGAGGAGAGAGTATGAAGGGGGGGGGGGCGGGGTAAAAGCCCTTATTACATCCTGTGCAGAGCGCGTGCTGTTGAAACGTGCAGAGACCTATCAACGACTCAAACTATCCTATACACGTCTCCATAACAACCGATCCAGTTGTGTGAAAGCGACCGAACTTCAACGTTTAAACATCAACTGTAGCAGGTTGACACTTTCTGTGTAAACAAAAGGAGGACTTGTCTGCTGACTTCGGGCGTTTCAGCTTGTTCTCCAGGTCGGCTGGTTGGTTTACGTTAAGTGATTGGGAGGGATGCGCTTTGCCCCGAGGTTACCGGGCCTGCCCGGCTGTTATGACTAGATCCCCCCTGCGCCTTCAGGCGGTAGGTTGGAAATGTAGCGCGGAGTGGAGGGTCCAGTCCTGCCAAGGGTCAAGATGCTAGCGGGGGTCAGTCTGTGACTCCACAACGAACCTAATCGGTCAGCAAAACGTGCCCTCTGGTTGAACTCTCCACTCGGCCATTTCGCTGTCTGTCCAGACCTCCCTTTGCAATTCAACCGCATTGATTTCTCCCTTCTATTTCTCCGATCCTTTTTTTCCTTCTTTCAATACAAGCCGATATTTTCTCAATTCGTTGCCGTTACTTTGCCACGCATCGTGACACAGTGGGTCCATGGAGAGGCCACGTGCTCTGTTGCAGAAAACCATGGCCTTTTTTTAATCCCGCGAAGATTGATTTCTTAGCGGGTCAAGAAGCAGTGAGTTCGTTTCTCAGATAATTCGTGCTCATCTCAGCAAATGAGACGCAGAGGCGTGCACGTGCACTGAGGAGCTGCAGATCATTTATATATTTATTTATCTTATAGGTAAATTGTTTTTGAGCGCAACCAACTCTAGTATCCATTAACCACAGGCCTCCATTTAACACCCTCCTCTCTCTTCCTCTCATTCCCTTTCTATCTATTCTATTCATTTCGATCCATCTCCTTTTCTCGTTCTCTCATATTTTCTCTCGCTCTCCAAATTGAGCATGAAATTATTTATATCCAATTGGCGCGGCCTCTACCTCGCGTGCACCTGGATAGAAAGTCTGTAACTCTTCCATTAGCATGCAGGCATTACAGTCTGGCCCTCTCAAACACTTCATAACCACTTATGTTAATACACAATATATAGGCATAACGGGATCATGAGAACGATCACCTTTCATTCAACTAAAGTGTTTTTGTTTTGTCTTATTGTAGAACAAAACGCGGGAGCAAACAAAAGGCGTCGCAGCTCGAACGGAATCAATAAGCCCTTCCTGTTATCTTCATCAATAGATTGATGTAAGACCCATTGACTTTATACATAAAATAGTCACTGTACATCAACATACATTTGGTCTACGTCAATTGTAAAATGATATTGCATTGAGACTCTTGAACCTAGAATGTGCGCGAAGCCATCGACAAAGCAACATCCCGGAGTGTTACAAAGCGGCGCGTGAGAGGATTGACACCATCGAAGAGATGACACAAAGAGGAGACGTAAACAGATGTACAGGCTCTCAGGAAAAACAACATTACCTAAACACTACCATGGAACAAACACACACACACACGCACACAAACACGCACGCACCAACAGCTCCAAAAGTCTCCAAACGTATTTCAAAGCGACCATAAACGCCACTACCCTTCCAACGACCTCACCAAATGCGTGGCTGCTGACCGCTTTTGACACCAGGGGCAATAAAACCATAAAAACGCCACAACCCCCCCCCCCCCCCCCCCTCACTCCCAAAAAAATTAGAGAAGAGAGAAAAAAAACAGTCGTTTACCTTTCTCGCTGCCATCGTCCTTTGGTTCTGGGAAGATTCTCACTGGAGTTCTTTTCTACGGGAGATTTTCTTCAAGGAAAAAAGTTTTCTTGAGTATGCTTGGTGTGAAAGAAGATGGTTGAAGGGGGGGGAGGGGGGGGTCTGCCAAGACATCTTCCCTCGCGGCAGAAGGTCTGTGCCTCTGGGGGACAAAAGAAGAGAAGTGTTTAAAGAGAATCAGTGATTAATGATTTTTCTGTATAATTCTCACATTTTTCTTGGGTCTCTGTCCGCAAATAATGGCGGTTAAACTTTTAGGAGCGCCCTTAGAAATGTGTTCTCTTTCTATTCAGCTTTTGCAAGCAGAAGGCCCTGAACGAAAAAGGCGATAAAGAACAGAATTTCAAGGCGTGTATTATGTGCGGTGTCACTCGTGCGTCCCTTTGTGATTAGAGCCTAAACAATATACTTTATAAAGGCACATATGCGCGAATTCGTTTGTTTTTAATCAAATGAAAACCACAAAATGTGGACATTAAATTAGCTTCCTTGCTTGAATGCCTGGGCCTCCGATATAAAACAATATGAGAGAAAAACGTACAAACGGCCAATGTCAACTCTAAGTCCCATTGGCCTATCCATTTCTAACACAGGTTTATTTTTAAACATAATTATGAACGAATAGTGATATTTAACGTCTGTGTTGTTTTTGCAGTTAGTTTAAGACTGAACGAAAGGCCGCTGGAGGTTTTGTGCGGAGCCGTTTAAATATGTTGTGAAAACAGATGAATGGGTTGGGTTGGGAATGGCGAAAATCTCTCAGCGGTATCAACGACCAAGTAATCGAAAATCTTATATGTGCCACGCCATGCTAGCACACCAATTTGAGGGGCCATACTTTTGTTTAAAGTTCAACACTGGCGAAAAACGGAATGTTATTTTCTCCTGCTCTATATTTTCGATACCTGCTCTAAGAAAAGAAAATGAAAATTAATACAGGAGCCGCGTCTTACAAAAGGAGCCATTTGTCTTCTTGATTATCTATTTGGTTGTCAGGGTTTGAGCTATGGGACCGACCTGCTCCTTTGTAATATAAAAAATACACAGCCGACCAGAAAACAGCGAAGAAACTGTTGTGCAAAAATTACACTCATTAAAGTATTAAAAGACCACGAGCCGAGAAACTATTTAACTTTTTTTTTTTTTTTTTACTAGAAAGAAGATCCATATTTTGATCCTATTCTCGGCATCAACGAGCAGCGGGTAGGAGCGCCGTTAAATTAACGGGAGAAGAGTGTGAAACGGAGGAGGGTTGTGATTTAGAACGAGATTACAAGACGTAATGTACCGAAATCATTCATGACCACAGGAGATAAATCACTTCTACGATATGCACAGATTTGTTAAAGACAGAACTACATAAAAAAAATAATACCAAAAAAAAAAATATATATATAAGACACACCAGGGGAGAAAACAGATGGAATATTTGTGTGTTTTTTACACTCTTCCTTTATGTAATTGCGGTGTGACGAGAGACGTGTTTTGTCTCAGGCCCGACAAACAGACTGACAGCGCTGGAGAGACAGAAAGAGAAGGAGTAGTGGGGGGAAATATGCTTTTTCAGCCATTTATTAAATTTCTATAACTATTTACAAATAATAAGGTTGACACTGAGAAGGATAAGCAGAAAAAAAAGAGACACATAGAAATATTACAGAGAAAGGGTGGCGGTGAGGGGAGGGAGGGGGGAGGGGGGGTACACTTGTTCAACAATATCAGCGAAAGAACGGATCTTTGGAATGTAAATAAAATAAAGCACGTGAAATTCAAAAAAAGCGAAATGGCGCGCGGGGGGTAATAAACAGAAAAAGAGGAAGGAGCGAGGGATAGGAGGGAAAAGAGCTGTGTGCGCATTTTGGTTTTGGTGCAGAAAGAGAGAGGCTGCCAAAAAGATAAAGTGAGTAAAATATCAAATAAAATTTATCGTATACACTCATGCAATATACGCACCTTTTCTCTTAATAACCTTGTCCAGAAGACAATTCGCTTAAATTACAACTCACAATAAAGAAATGAATACAGGTTTACGTTCATATTGCAGATAACGTGCTACACAATTCAGTTTCAAACCTGCCACTTCATGGAACAATTAGGCAAAATAAAAATAAAATAAACATAATGATAGATCATGATAAGTACTGCTGAGGTAATATGTATACATTTTATAGTGCTGTTGCGTTTATAATCGCTTTTTTTGTACCAGTTTTTGGCTGAGATTATATTCGTAATTCGTCGTAAAATCAGTCCATATTTCTCATTAACCCTGTTTTGACTTGAATGCTGTTGTTGACTTTGTCTCCTGCTGCACCCTGTTTGTCCGTCTCTCATTTTCTTTCTCAGAGAAACAAAGAGACGCCTGCCTGTTCAAATGAACCAGTAACGGTCCTAGCACGCGTCACTAGTCTTACAACGATAGCATAATAATACAATTCGATAAACATTGAATAAAAATTCTGCAATAATATTCCTTAAAAAAAACTTCATGTTTGGAGAAGATATTAGCGGTGTGTTTTAGATTCGGCAATGTGTGGAGGGGATGAACAGTACGAAAACGTCTTTTGACGAAGCCTGGGGCCTCATTTATTAAACACCGCGTTGGACGGGGGGGTGGGGGGGGGGGGTAATGGGCAGTCCACGGTTCATCCTTTCTACCGCAGAGTAAACATGACAAATGGGCCCGGTTCTGGCATGATTAAAGATGAAACACGGATCCATCTTCACCAAATCTGAAAACTATCTGTCGGCCTTCTGTTCTAATGGGGAAGGGAGAGAGAGAGAGACAGAGAGAGAGAGAGCGATACAGAGAAAGAAAGGAGAGATAGAGGGAGAGGGAGCGAGGGACGGATAAAACAAGGGAACCGAATCAGTTCGAACACAGTTGGAGGTGTTTTTCAGTCTTCTGCTTTTGCCTCGTTTTTTTAAGTCCAAAATCTCCATTTCATCCATTCTCATGATCTCCAGTAACGTTCCTCTGATATTTCAGAGCAGAGGCAGGAGTGAACAGACGTTAGATCTACGGAGCCCCCTCCAGAACCGTAGCTTTCATCAAAAGTGCATGATAACGTGAAGAGACATGGGTGGTGGTTCTGGTCGGAGTGACGCTGGGAGAGGCTATAGACTCGGCGGTGGTCCACTGGGTCGGTTCTGAGAGCTCCCTAGCGCGTGACTTTGCGAGTTTGTGTTGTTAGTAATGTTGTTGTGGTTGTTGTTTGATGGGCCATTGGAGCGAATCTTGGTGTTTGGAAGCTTGTGGTCTTTTTTCCATTTCATTCGACGGTTCTGGAACCAGATTTTGATCTGCCTTTCGGAGAGACAGAGAGTGTGTGCGATCTCTACTCTACGCCGACGTGTCAGGTAGCGGTTGTAGTGGAATTCTTTTTCAAGCTCAAGGACCTGCTGTCTCGTGTAGGCTGTCCGCGAGCGCTTGGGCTCACCCCCTGAGTAGTTGGGATTCACTGTGGGACAGAAAACAATATATTAGCCCACGCGAGGCGAACTATGCCATGGCCACGTCACCAAGCAAAATGCACGCACAAAACATGCACATACATATTTCATAAAGCCCTCAAAATATTTTTGTAACAACGACAAGAAGATCCTTGAACGTACAACAAGGTAATTTTAAGAATAACCTTGTTCGATTGTGTTATGAAAAATGCCTAGGGGTGGGCATTGTGTCTTGTGAAAGCTCCTATATAAACGGGGGCGGGCGGGGCTCTGTGTAGCGCTGTTCAAATCATTGAATGGCCGTTGGAAAAAATTTCCAACAAGATAGAAAACTGTGAGTTGAACCTGTACACAAAATAGCATCCACCACTATGTAGAAAAACAAACCAAATAAAAACAACTTTCGTTAAAGTTAAGTTGACCTTATTTGACTTAATTTTTGTGGATGATGGCGCATCCAGTAAGCAAATGGGATACGTAGTGATAACGGTGACTTTGCAAAAGTAGTGCCTCAAAGCGTGCTCGAGCTGACCAAGGACCAGCGCCGATTACTTCAGCAAAGTGGAAGCGCCATAATATAGTTTAGATATTTGCTATCAAATAATTGCTTTAAAATGCAGTGTTTCTTAGTGGTAGTTTTTATTAACATGTATATTTGAACTTCAATAAAACTTCTCTCTTAACAATGGGAGCTTGACAGCGTAAAACAAACGTTTATACGTCCAACACTTAAAATCAAATTACCTAAACATAAAACCTAACTTACGGTTTAGTTTAGTTGTCATAGGGAGACATTAGAGCGGGAAGGTTGCATAGACTTCAAAGGTACTTGGCAAAGAAGTGCAATAAAAATATATGGAGGGTGTAATTATATTGCCCCTGCAAACAGCCGATCGTAAATCTTGACCAAGGGCTAGCCTACTAGTAGGTAATGGAGAGGGGCAATTGATTTCACTTCGGACGTTCAGTGGCCAACCTATAGGCTAAACTGACTACACACAAAGGCACGTACACACGCACGCACACGGAGAGAAACACCAACAAACATACAGAGAAGTTTAAACTGCACTTACCGATGTTTACGTGGACTTTTTTCATCCAAGGGTAGACTACGGGATCTTTGAGAGAACCGGCCGACGAAGTGCTTTGATTCAGGGGATTCTGGCCGCAAGAGAGCGGTGGCGGAGGGCTGGGAGTTACCGAATCACAGTGGCGGTTCGGATCCGAAAGAGGGGTCGAGAGTCCGGTCGGCGAGAGGACATGACCCCGTGGAGACATTACTACGGAGGCGGGTGTCCCTGCTCCTTGGCACGGCGTGTAAGGCGGGTCAGAGCCGCAGCCTCTTCGCTGGTGGTATAGAGATTCATGCTGAAACGAAGCGTCTTGCCTCTGGGTGCTGTAATAGTCCGGGGAGTGACTGGGTAGGTAGTCGCTCTGAGAATACTCTTCGCACGGTGGAAATTTAGGGTCCACATAGTTCGAGTTTATCAAATAGGAACTCATGGCCATTAATTTCTTTGAATTGCACACAAAATATACTAAAATTTATATCTATCCCTTTACTCGTATTCCTGTTTCGTTGAACCCTCCTACTTTCTGTCAAGTGAACAAAGTTAAGAATCCACGTGACAACTGGAGCCAATGGCGTGCAGCCTGACGAATCCCGGATAAGGAAATGGGAATTGGCATAACAGAGCCCGCACGCGCAACATCATCTGCTCATAGTTTGTGGTGTTTGAATCAGGCAATACTTATATAAAGAAACCACGCGGGCACGCACTCTATAAGCAAAAGGAATAATCACAACAACAAGTGAGACATCCAGGAGTGCCTACCGCCGAGTTTTCCAAATGTCTGCATAACACGCGCATTCGATATCAGTGTTATCTCTAAATTAAACTTTCCCTAAAAGAGGAGCGGGATGTTGTGGCACCCAAACCCAAATGGGCCGAATCTTCTCTCGCGCTCTCTTCCTCTCCCATCTCCGGATTCTCGCCCTTTTGGCCGAACCCTCTAATGGAAAAACATAAGTGCTTGAGGAGAGTAAAACGATGAGGCCCGTGCGTGTGTGTGGGTAAGCTCGTGCTTGCCAAAGCTTTTTAAATGCGCTCGCCAATAAAGGCTCGAGAGAGAATGCCCTGGCTTGCGCCCGCGCGCAATAGCACAACGGCCTGTCCTGTCAGAGATGAATCTGGGGTTGTTTAGGATCGATAGAAAATTCATCAACTAATTCAGGTTACAAAGCCTCCTAAATCACCGCTAGAGCTTTGCATTAAGGTTGAGTCCGGCATCAGAGCCCCCTAAAGACCACGTTCATCGAGCACACCAATTTACACACCTTGCATGGTAATTCTTCCACCTCAGTCGCCTGCATTAGGGCCTGCATAACCAAATAAGAATGGCTCTGTATTTAGTCCTGCGGTAACATTGCATCTATACCTGCTGAACGCGTGGATATTGTTTGGTCCTCACGCGCCTGGTAAATGTATGATAGCGGTCCTTTGTTTTCCAAAATTGACCAAATTCTCTCGATCGAAACGTTATCCCTCGTATTCTACTGTCACAGACCGAAATCACCCCCTACCACATGCATTTTAAAGATTGACATGTCAAATGAAAATAGATGAGAATTTTAACAGAAGATTGTCTTACATTTGTAGTTAGATTAAAATTGAGTTATTTGAACTTTACCAGCCAAATATGTATGAGATCCAAATACATTATGCTAAACCATCCAGTTATCCATTGGTGCCGTCGCGTGTATATCTACTACATACTCCCCTAGAAACGAATTTGTGACTGTGAGTTTGTTCACACAAATCCGGATCTACAGGGTGGATATAGAAGATCACTGGTCTGGACGCCGGTGAGGTAGCAGGCCGCGTCGAGGACAGGTACATAGTCAGCGGGGAAAAGGGAAACCAATGGAAACCACAACAACAAGACTTTTCCCTCCGTGTACTAGCCTGAAAATCCCCCTGTGTTTAAAAAAAAAAAAAAGATCTAGCCTATTATCGAAGGCCTGGTGATATCAGGAAATGCGTAGTTGACCCTGCCTGTGTGTTCTAAGTACCACGGGGGTGTTCGCTGTGTTTGAGATACAGGAATAGGTGAAGCTGGAGGAGGGGATGGCGGGAAGAGGGGGGTTCAGGTGTAGACCGGTAGGGCAACGAGAGGCCAAGCTATAGACAGCTCACCTTGACCTACTGCTGCGTCATTATCTCAGGTATCGATCAAGGTGCTGTCTGCAGCCCCAAGCATTCACGCTACTCTTCCCCTTCCGTCAAAGAGTGTCAGCGGAAAGCACTCAACGCTGAACCTGGTGACGGCTGCTTTGTTCGCTGACATAATGAAGGTGTATTGGTGTGCACAGGGCAGCGACTTTTAAACAAACTCCAATGTTTATTCGTTTAATTCTAACCCGCCCTAGACTTTGATTCTTTACCAAGACACTTAACATATGGGGGTGACATTCATTTTTTAAAACACGAGCAGTAATTTAGGCCGACAGGAACAATTATTACAACCAAAAGATCCCTAAACTGAATTAAAACCTAAGTTAAAACAAAAAAACATGCAAATGGTATGTATATTTAAATGGCCATGAGTAAGGAGTATATTACTATTACATATGAGATCTGCAAAGCACTTGCTTTACAAATTGCCCCTACCCGTTTAATACATAGCGCAACAAAACAAACCGACACAGGCAGAAGGGTATATTTTTGTAGGGTAATTTTACAATATTATTTTGTGACGATATGACTTTCAATCGGGCCATATTTTAGTGTGTGATTAAACAAATTGAGTAAAAAGGTCAAGCGTGGCTCGCACCCCGAACAATATAAAGACGTGGTTTTTAAGGTCGTTTGTTCCACCCTATTATATCTGTAGCGGCCAAACACTAACCGCTCGAATAAGGATTTCGGAAGTTGGAGGACATAAAACCATAAAATATTCACCGAAAGATAAATAAACGATTGGCTCCTTTCACAATCCTTAGAGTAAAACACCATTTACGACCGTGTTAACAAGTTTCCCTGATCACACCCAAGCACAAGGCCTTCAGTTCGTTTGTAAACCATTCAACAAAATGCCAATTGACTTGGCCACTCTCTCTCTCCTTGTTTTACTAAAACAGTACGAAGGAAAATTAAATGGACCAAAAAACATTCGCGCCTCCGAAAGTCAAGGTAAGCCCTCCACGATTCGCTGTGTTCTGACATTATCGACGTTAAAACGGCAAACAAATTTAAAAACAAACACGTAAAAAGCAGAGTTGTTGATGGTAAGTTAAAGGGAATTTATAGAAATGTAATTCAAATAAAAAAATGGTCATACTAAAAGTGTGCACGAGCAAGTTATTTTTCAAACATCCTTAGAATATGGAGAGAGAGAAAACGATAGTAAAAATGATTAGATTTAAAAAAAGAATGCATTCTATACTGTATAAATAAAGAAAATCGACTCTATTAAAGGCCACGTATTATGGTACTCGGAAAGACATTTTTTTTCTGTTTTGTTTTGTTTTGTGTTGTAGACTTAATAGCGATAACTATCTTTGGTTTTGTAACCAAGAGCCCCTTCAATATTTTATTAGTGAAAAAT
>JAVQJS010090407.1:0-10349 GCA_036024795.1 Galaxias rostratus | reverse complement strand
AGAGAGAGAGAAAGATACAGTAGTATTGTACGTGCAGGGAAAGTAAAACAAAAGTAGGAAAAAGAGCATATGGAGATAAATAAGGTTAGTAAGAATAGGTCTAGTATTCGTCTTGGTCCAGGTGGGCCTGTTCATCAATTTCGTCATCATCTGGAGCAGCAAAGCCATCCTGCAATACAGAGTAAAGTAGCACATATCAAACTTATTGTCATTAACAATTATAATGATTGGTGCAGCAACAAATAACAGTTTTAAATCTAAATTCACACATAAACATAACATTAATATGCCCATGCTGTAACAGTTGCCCAGATATTGGCCTACCTCTGTTGCATAGAGAATGTCGATAATTTTGGAGAGGGTGGTATTGTTTTCACTCTCATGTTCCTGGCAGATGAGCTCAATGTCCCTTAGTTTGCTGAAGTAGAAATCTCTTTCTTTCTCTAGTCCATCCACAGTCAACTTCAGCTCCATCATCTCCAGAAACAAGAAATATAGAAGAGGCAGAGGGGTGAGAAAGAGTATATTAAATGTCTTACATTACAGTCTGTATTGTCACTCGACTAAAGCAATGTGACCCTCTAATATTAATAGAATGATGAACAATGAGTTAACATTGATCTGAGATATTCAAAGGCAACCTAAACTAAATATACAAAGCGCAAAACTCGTAACTCATTGCACTCAAATTGAATACAGGTACAAAATACAGTAAACATGTAACAAGGAGGAGGCATACGGCTGCATAAATACACTAGAGTCAATGCATTTATAAAAAATGGTTTTGGAGGGGCTGCATTGTGGAGGTAAAGTAAGGCCTCCTTACCCTCCCTGTGACTCTACCTGTTGATTTAGCTCCATGACTTCGGCATCACTACCCCCATTTCTGGACAAAGATGGATTCTTCCTCATAGCTGGAGTCATGTTTAGCACCCTTTGTGGTGCTGGCATGTTTTTGGGAACGGTTGGGGATGTTCTCTGAGGTCCTGTAAAGTAGCAATCATAATCAAAGATTATGCAATTTACATATTGCATGATAAGCAAAATTGTGATAAGAGCAACTGATAAAGCATTTATTTGAAAGCTCATGATGAGCACACATCATGTTGTGTCTTTGCTGTAAGCCATTTTAATTTTTTGGGGGAAGTAGGATAAATAAAAAATATTTTAGAGTTTGTTGAATCCAACCATCAAAGATTCTGATTGAAAGCACAAACAAGAATGTTGATTTAAAAAAAAAAAAAAAAAAATCCATGCAATGACAAATTACAGCACTCTTGTCATTTTTTCCCACATTAAACTGGATAGGTGTTAGGTTTACAAGTTACAAGGTCACAGCAAGCAGACAGCTGATTTTTTTTTATCAACCATGATTTCCACAAATCGATGCCAAATGCATTGCAAATAAGAGGGTCTTACACAGAGTGAGGCTGATAAAGAAGCTGAAATTGTCATTAATAGACGTGGCACAAAGAATGGTTACACTTATAAGTCCAATTTTCATAAACAACTTGAAAGAAATGTCAATTATGAGCAGGTTGAATATTTTTTTTCCTCCAATCAGCATGAGAAATTGGATTTAAATATTTGCTTACAATAAGATGCTTAGTATTCATCAACCACACTTAAGCCACATTGTAAAAGCACTGACTAGATCAAAAAGAATTACAGTCATTAACAGTGAATGTTATAGAGTACAAATTCATACACTGCTTTTTAACTGGATATCAAGTGATGCTATCAGTAAGATATGTCACCTCAAATTTACAGAAAGCTACTTGTTACATAATATAAGCAAATATAACCTACCAACCCCTGGTGTGACTTCAACTGTTAGATTGGGAGGTGGAGGTTTTATTGGACAGGGAGTATAGTCATCAAGTTTGCCATTAAATGCTAGGCAGTGAGATGGATCTACTATGAGAGCAATCATTCTGTGATCTGTGCACGCATCAGTTGCACACAGGCAGCGTTTTGAGCCATCCAAAGCTCGGCAAGACAGTACAGTGAAGGTAGATTGTTACCTGGGGCTCCATAAGTTCTCTTTGGTCTGTAGGTAAAGTGTTCACCTGGATTGGGGGCAGGGGCCATATCTTGCCCCTGTCTGGCTAGTAGTGGGTCATACTCCTTCCCATCATAGTTGGCATCAAAAAACTTCTTAAACCACTGCACAAACTCAAAGTTGTCCTGGAACTTTCCTTTAACAAGCTTTTCCACAGGAATGATCTGCAAAACACATAGTACAACAGGGGAAAAGCCATTTGCACCTCTCAGACAACCAGATTAGTCAATGTCCATACAATTAATATAAACAATAGCTATGGAGACTTTAAACCCACTATTACAATGTTTTTCCCACCACATTGCATACCACCACAGCTATTAATACGCTGCCATTGCCACCTTTCACATAGGTTTGAACACTTATGAAATTACTTAGTTATCAACATTTCACATGTGTTGCCATTAGAACTAGGGAGGAAAAGACAAGTGGATCATCAAGATTATGCAATAGAGAACAAACAGTTGATAAAAGCATCTGACTTTGTCAACGTTCATCCTTTTGAAAGTTGCCTGGAGAACTTTGAAGTTGTGTATGGACTCGTGTTCTAGTTTGGCTTGAAATTTGACCTTCTTCAAAAGAACACATCCTGGGAACAGCATGTCCATAAACTGGCAATATGCCCCCCCTGTAAATGAGAAGTATATTGGATAAAGTGCCATTGAAATCTCAACATAGATAATAAATCAATAATAATAAACAATAATAATAATAATAACAATAATAATAATAATAATAAATAAATAAATATCTAATTCACGGAGTATACAAAAAAGGTGATAATTTTACACAGTTCAGTCAGGAAAACTGACAATAGGCTTAACAGTTTATTGCAAAATATGGTATTACGTTGAAGTACAGTGTCAAGGGTCTGCTGCCCCATAGCTTCCCTGCCCAGGTCTAATGCAAACAGTTAATAATCAACCATTGGTAGAGAGCAGATATCTGGGAAACCCCCAACGAATACTGAGCATTAAACACGAAATCAGTTGAAGCTGGGATGGAGGTGACCAGCAGCAAGAACAGGTGCATAGTATGGTGCAGCAGTAAGCAAGCAATTGCAGGAGCAGTGTGATGATGGTACTGCAGTTTCAATAAACCGTGTGAAACTATTGAGCGTATACGACTGGTTGATTGATGTGACACGGATAAATGCTGAGTCTGAGTTGCCTGTCTGAACTAGTTCTGCCAAGGCATCGCATCATTAGTTCAAACATTAGAGAAATACTTCTACAGTCTACAGTAAGACCTACCCGAACACAACTGCTCAATTTTGGTATAGGAGAGTTGTAGAGAATCGTTGACCCACGCCAGCATGTCATGACGGCTGAGGTTGTCACATGACACAGATGTGGCATACACATTGACGGCCATCCCCTATATCTAAAAAGACAAAAAACATTTTAGAAGTTATTAGTCCTGCAAAGTCAAACAGAGCTAAACTCCATCTACAATGTTAAAATAAGCCATTACAGTTTTATGTCACATCAAATAACTTTTCATAATACATGTCTAAAGTGTGGACTAACATGATTTGAGGTTGAATATCTTACGAATTTTAATAATAACTTAGAACTCCATTGATTATGACTTTCAATCAGTGAGCTATGACCAAGTGAAACCGCACTTAGCTCGCAAGGCCTTGTTTCAAAGAACAGAAAAAAAATCTTAAAAACATACCATTCACTAATGGGTTTACTCAAATATTATTTATCGTAGTGTCAAAATAACAAATGTATACCCTAATATGTCGCACTGGATGAACCCTCTAAAGGCCTAATTTTCTAAGGAATCCAGGTTATCGCTGCACACTACAATGATGACTGACCTATTTGATATTAAAAAGACACTTGGTCTAAAATGAGTCTAAAGTCAAGTAGCGAAAACACAATTTCCTACTGTTTCCGGCGTAACGGAATGGCCCAGGGACACATTGTAACTACATAGACATGACTGGAAAGTCATTGTATCCTCCTAATATAAATATAAAGCACCATTCCAAAAATTTTAGGCCTCTCAGTTTGTGGAAGAAACGTGCGCTCTGACTGCAGCTAATGTGGACAAATATTGAAGGCTCTCTTTTATCTTTCGCCTAATCCACAGGCCTGCAGTCTTTGGGGGCATCCCAGCTATGGAGAGACAATAAGTATGACTATTCATTTGTGTAATAAACCCCGCAACATTGTTACCATCCAAGCGGCCCCCTCTACAGGCCTCTCTGAATACCTTAGCACTGTCAATGTAAGCGAATTTTTCACTGAATGGGAATAAAATGCAATTTTTCCGCAAATGTGAATACCTGCAACAAACAACACGTTCAGGTATGAATCCAATTAAGCATGGAATCCAGCAATTCTGCCAATTTCACTTACTGTATTTTGTTATCACGCTAGTTGTATTCCTTGAGTCAATTCCCGTTTCTGTCGTCGTTGCCAGACCTTGCTCTGTGCTTTGGTTGGTAACGGGCCGCCCCCAACACAATCTAGCTGCTCTAGTTGGGCTGCAACAATCCTGTGTCTAATGCGCCTGCGCGGATCTCCATGCTGTTTAAGAACATGTAAAGAGGATTGTAAATGTATTCTGACAAGACTCATTATGTATATTTAAGTGTTGTGACAGAATGTTTTTTAAGGTTTCAGTGTGCAAAATGTAATGTAATTCTTTTTAGAGACTGACCAGCGGGCAAATAAAACAAATGTTACATATTAAAGGTTTGTATGAATAAAAACGAACAGATTATTCATACCCAGATTTCAGTGGTTTATTTACACCCCGTCATGTGATGAAAAGCAGCAAAACAAAATAAAATAACTTAATACAATATATTAGAACCCATTCAGCACCCCTAATTCCTTCATTTGCAGTGTTCGACCATCTGGTATGTTGTGCAATTTTAAAAACATGACTTTTTCATAAAAGTAGATTTGTTTTCAGTAACAAACTAATAACAAACTAATTTCATTTAAAAAAGTGATTACAGAAAGAATCAGATCTCAGATGTCCTCTAAACAACTGCATGTTTTCCAGTAATGACACCCAAGCAGACCTACATATTGGAAGGCATTGAATCCCCTGAGAAATTTATATTTTGTTAACATAAACTGTCAATTTATAGACTTAGTAAAAGATACATGGAGAAGATTTTTTTTCTCTTTGGAGTTATTGAAGTTTGTCCTTCAATAGATAAGTGCAACAGTCAAAATAATTTGTACACATTTCATCCATTTCAAAGTGAGACAAAGGCTACTTAGGTGTAATATTTTTGCGTAAACAGAGAAAACAGTCATGCTCACAAAACAATGAATGTTTTGCCACATTCCTTATGCCACAATACAGTCATACTAATACAGAATAACAATATTCACATTAGTGTGGGTGCAAATATGACTTCAAAGCTGTCAACGTGTTGGTTGTGGAATTTGGTCTTTTTAACAGATTTTTTTCACATGCAATCCAGATCATATTATTGGAACCTTGGTAGATTTCTGGCACAGTGATCTTGCTGAAAGTTTTATGGAAGGACTTGAAATAAAAATATTAACACAGACATTTGATATACTTAGTTTTCACTGTAATAATCAGTGGGTCAAATTAAACCATAACAGCTTGCTATCGTAAAAAGTAGGTATGGAACTATTTTAACTATTGCTATTTGCTTGATAAGGAGTTACTACGGTATGCTTACTCATTCATGCTCTTTGTATAATGTGACAGATACTGTAAAACCATGTAAAACAGCTAAATAATACATTATATAAGTGCAAAATTGTATTAAACAGTCAGGTAAAACTTTTGTGTCGCATTCTTTATAAATACATTATCCAGTAGCTAATTGGTTAAATGGTAAGATATTGTTCATAATATATTGTAAGTGCAGCTTTTTTTTGTTTAATTGGTCTCAGTTCACTTCTTAGTTGGTCGCAAATAAAACAATATCATATTGTCATAATGTTACTCTAGAGGTAATGACTGTCTCTTAATAACTGTGTTTAGTTTCCAATCAAATGTGAGACTTTCCTTTAGGCTTTCCCTTTTCTTGGCCATGTAATTGCCGTCCTTAAATCCCACATTACCAGATACCGCTGGATCTTCCACCTGGTGGAGCTAGAATCCTAGCAGAGGATCTCTTTGGATTCTTGTCGTCAATCTGGGCCCCTGTAAAATAAAAGGGACACAGTTTTAGTAGGTAATAATTATTAGATTTTTTGTAAATGCATGTTTAAACAATAAGAGACCTGGCTTATGTATGATGTCATAAGGTGTCTTACCAGAAAGGCTAAAGCTGGACTCTTGTAGGTCTCGCACGCCTCCGTGCCGGGTAGAGGGGCGTGTTGGTGTGTCCAGGTCAGAGGCACCCAAATCCTTCTTTGCACAGTGCACTGTTACAACATCACCAATATAAGGCTCACGCTCCACAGCTTTCACAGCCTGGCACTGATGGGTTGTACACACATAGACACACAAACACATGCACAAACAAAAACCCAAATACACACAATATTTTGTAGTCAATACATGATCATATATATATATATATATATATATATATATATATATTACTTCTAACAGCAAACACAATGTTAGTTTATGAAATTAAACAGCTCTATAGAATACCTTATCTCTTTGGACCATCTTTTTGTAAAGGTAGTCTGTAAAGGTCCTAAGAGGGTAGAACTTTCCAGAGCCTTCGGAACACGTGAAGACTCCATTTTCATAAACCAACCGGCCACGGCTAATGGTTACTAAGGGTATGCCATGACAACGGAGGCCTTCATACAGGTTGAAGTCTCCCCCCTGAGTCTGGGTGTTCACAGAGATAAGCCTATAGAAATCAGAGTGATGATGATGTCACTTTTTACACTGTGATGCAATGACTGATCAAAACCATAATAATAATAGTAATAATAATAATAATAATGCATTCAATGTATAGGAGCCTTTCTAGACACCCAAGGTTATGGAACATAAAAGTCAAAATCCAATAATTTAATTGCATGCTACTGTACATAATCAAATAACAAAAACCTCAGCACAACTACAAAGGGTTGAGGACGTTTTTCCAATTAACAAGAAATGGGTGTCAATTCAGAGATAGATCAAGTTCTCTACTTGGTGTTCTCTGGGTCCCAGACCACTACATCAGCATCTGCACCAGGAACGATCCTTCCCTTTCTGGGGTAAAGGTTGTAGATTTTAGCAGGATTAGTGCTTGTCACAGCTACAAAACGATTTTCATCCATCTTGCCTCCAACCTTGCAGAAACAAACAAACAAACAAATGGCTGTCACAACTTTTCAATCATTGTTATGTCCAAGAAAATATTCAAGGGTATTTCAAATAGAAAGTTTGGCTACTGAAACAATTTTACACATTCAAAGTGTTTTAGTGCTGTAGGTATTTATCCACTAGATAACTACAGAAGCAGCTGCCTAAACATATGGTTCGACCTACCACTCCTTTTTCCCAGAGAACACTCATTCGGTCCTGGATGCCAGGGACTCCATGAGGTATCTTTGTGAAGTCTTCCTTGCCCATGGCCTTTTGATGTATGGTAAAAGGGCGGTGGTCTGATGCCACAATGCTGAGAGTGTCACTGAGGCATAAAGGCAGAATTAAAATTCAAGGGATTATAAAAGAAAGAATAACATTGATATACAAATATTGATATACAGATCTATATAATTATTTCTGTAAAAACATGGGAAATCTTAGTCATATTAGTTGCTCATCACTATTTCTATTAAGTACATAAAAGGAAGAACATTTATTAAGTTGATAAAGTAAGAAAGATACTTTCTATTCCAGTTGGTCTCTCAATTTGACTTTGCATTTATCAACTATATGCCATTCACCTTGTTTCTTCATCTGTATTAATTCGGCTGTACTATTTGGGTCTCTATTTGCTGCAGACTATGGAATAGATAAATATGTGCAACGCACACCGGAATTATAATTCTAAAATAACCAAAAACATGCTCTCACTTTCCCAGAAGGCTCATGAGGTAGTTGGGTGTGTTGGGGTCTAGTCGTAAAGGAGGCACAGTAACAAACGCTGCAGCGTGGGCCCAGTCCTGGTGGTAGTACTGCAGGCCGTTTAGCACTGTATGGGCTGTGGTGGTCTCCCCATGAACAACCTTCCCTGTTCCAGGCAGCCAACATCAGACCATACAAACTTAATTGAGCGTAATTAAAGTGTCATTTCAGGCTAAATGAAACCATTGCACGGTTGTAAAGAAAATCCAATAAAATTGTATTAAGGGGCGTACAGTTGATTAATTGAAGACATGATGGTGAGTTTACCTTGCATCTTTGCTGTGGCCACAACGTCTCCTGCAGACATGCTGGACACATTGACGAGGTAGATAGGACAATGAGCCTGAATGACATTACAATCACATATTAAGCTATGCGTTATATGTGATATCAATAGGATGATAATGGAACTAAATAAAGGGAACTGTCATGAAAACTGCGATTACAAATTATTTTAAATAATAAAAACACTTACCCTATTAGCAATGGTTATTGCTCTATGAATTGCCTCAGCCTCAAGCTGTTTAATAAAAGAGCTTGTAGTTAGTAAGCACTAAGCATGGATATTACTCGTTTTTCAGTAAATCTGGGTATACAGGAGCACTGATTTCCAACATTGGAGCATATTACATTCCATAAACTATAACTTTCAAAAAGGTACAAATAGTGGAGAGATAGATCACCTCCTCAGGTCTGCTGATCTCAATACCCTCAGGTCCAGTGATGCCAAGATCTAATGTCTCCTTAGCACCCTACAAGCACATTGAAATAACAAAAATGAAGACAAGTTTTAAGATATCAGAATAACGCCAGCATTATTATTTTTCGACTACTCGTGCTTTTGTTTTCATGTAATGAAACTTACATACATCGCATATTGCCAAACTAACCTCGGCAGCAAGTTCTCCATTTTCAGCATGGACCCGCGCCACAGCTCCGATATCCTTACAGTTCTGGAGAGCCTGGAAGAGTTCATTGTCCCTCAGCATGAACATGTCCTTGTAGGCCATGAACATCTCGAAGGAGTTAACACCTTTGTCTCTCACTAGCAGCTCCATCTCAGCCTGAACCTGTTAAGAGCAAACTCTGCATTCTCAGACACAATTTAGATTTTTTATTTAGCTAGACTTCAGACATATTTAACCATACTATATCCCACAATGGCATAATGTCCAGAGGAGGAAATTTTGTACCTTGGGCCCCCACCAAGTGACTCCCATGTGCAAGGCATAATCACAGCACGTTTTAGGATCAGCAAGGGAACGTGTCTTCTCATAAGCAGCAAGCAATGACTCGTTCTTCTCTGGTAGAACTTGTGCTAACACCATTGTGGTGCCTCCAGCCAAAGCAGCCTAAAGGAGCAAAAACGATATGTTCACAAGTGAGGCATACTTGATCGGTAGAAAGAGCAACACAGGGTACCGAAACCAAGTTTGGTTAACGAATGGATCGATTGCGGTCTTTAATATCTAGAGGACTGACATAATCACCATGTCAAGATAGCCTCAGGTGTAAACAGAACAGTTAAAAGTTTCACATTACTCATATTGCTTATGTTTATGTCAATATGTCTGCTAGGGAAACACACTGCATATTCATCAGTAATTAGACTCTAACTACTAGAGCATGAAAATGACTGGGCATAGTGAAGCACTGCCTATAACGCAAATTATTGTTTGGGAGCTATTTACCCCAATGAGCATTTTTTCTACTACAATTAAATGTAAGAAAACCGGCTAGCTTTTTAGAGCATTCTGTCAGCTCACCCTAGATAGTAAAGTAGTGTCTGGTAATGGAGTGGGGATGGTAGGGGTTGGGGGGTTGAGGGTGGTGGAGAGTGGGGTTGCGCAGTCTGAGCACCATTGTCTATAAACACAATGGCCAGACTGATCAGGGTTTACAAAAGTCTTTGCGGCAGCCCCCTGGTAGCCATGGAAACCGATACAATTGTGCAAATTGCCCCTATGCACTTGCTAGGGCACACGGTAGCAATTATTAGGGAGAAAGGCGAGGAACGATGGGTTCGGAGAATAGAACTTCTGCCACTACAAATATTCAAACTTCTATACCAGGCCTTGGGTAGTTTGGCTTGAAAATTATTAACAACTACACATTGTAAATGTCTTGAACTGTGGTCTGCCAAGTATCCAAAGTTTGACAGGTATATATATATATATATATATATATATATATATATATATATATATATATATATATTTGTGTGTGTGTGTGTGTGTGTGTTTAGGGGGTGTTG
>JAVQJS010090387.1:0-23212 GCA_036024795.1 Galaxias rostratus | reverse complement strand
GTGTGTGTGTGTGTGTGTGTGTGTGTGTGTGTGTGTGTGTGTGTGTGTGTGTGTGTGTGTGTGTGTGTGTAGGATGCCAGCTGCCAGTGTTGCAGCCACGTGCACTCACACATGGAGCTGTCGAATAGATTGTGGGGAGATGCACAGTGACTCTAATAGGGGGAGTCAGGTGTCGCCTTGTATTAACAGGGATAGGACCAGACACAGGATGGTCTTTGATGGATCACAGCCAACACAAACCCTGACTCCTAGAAGACCCCCGCAGGCAGGAAGATGGCCGTGCATACTGCCCAACACCATACAAATGGCAGCGCACGCATACACAAATCAACATGGGGATTAACAAATACTCACACACCAGCCAATGCATGGATGGATTTGATGGCCGCACAGACACATAGCCGCTCGCACAATCAAAGCACGCATGTATACATTGGCGAAGCACCCTTGCGCCCTCCACCCAAACAAGCTGTCTTTTAGAATGCCCAGGTGATTCAGAACGTTGTGACCTGGCTCTGTTGTCAAGTGCAAATTGTAGTTTCCGGAATTTGCGGAGAGTAAACTCTGTGTGGTGTTCCAGGTGAGCGAGGGAAACGTGTTCATAGCTGGGTATGCCAGTATGAGGTTGCTGTTGTGGCGTGTATCCTTATCCAGAGGAGGCAGTGTGTTTGACCACCAGATCTTTCCATGTGAAATACGCTGTGCCAGAAAACCCGTGGTCAAATATTAAATGTCCCCCCCTCTTCCCATTTTCTTCCGCCCTTTCTCCATGAAGAAGCGGGAGGTAAGAAGCTGCGCAGCACCATTCAGAGGAGCACGGAGACGGGCCTGGCCGTGGAGATGAGGAGCAGGATGACTCGGCAGGCCAGCCGGGAGTCCACCGACGGCAGCATGAACAGCTACAGCTCCGAGGGAAAGTAAGGAAGCCCATCGCTCACTAGGGGGCTATTCCACGCTGTGTAACTAACCCTGGAGATAATGCTTTAGATTCATTTTGTTTACCTCGTGCCAATAAACCAGTAAGGAAAACCCCTTAAGGATGACACATTCGGTTTTGGTCCTGTAGTACAGCTGTCTGTTCTATCAGCCGTAGCATTGACTGCGTTCAGCCACCTTTGACATAGTGTGGAGGCAAATCAGCATGTCTTTCCCCTTTGTCTTATGGTAACTATTGTGATCTCTGTTACCTTGCAGCCTCATCTTTCCTGGCGTGAGGCTCTCCTCTGAAGCCCAGTTCAGTGACTTCCTGGATGGTCTGGGCCCAGCTCAGCTCGTTGGGCGACAGACGTTGGCTACGCCCCCTATGGGTAAGACATGGAATAATTGGCAATACCTTAATAATACATTCCATTATGTACAAACTTCTGAATCCATCCAACTATATATTTACCTCACTTTAATATGTATATGTGTATCATAATCCCGTCTGTTGTGTAAGTCTAGGTCCACAAGGAATGTAACATGCTGACTTTCAGTTTTATCTTATTTTTAGGTGACATCCAGATTGGTATGGTGGACAAGAAAGGAGCGCTGGAGGTGGAGGTCATCCGAGCCCGTGGCCTTGTGGGAAAATCAGGTTCGAAGGCACTGCCAGGTAACTTTGACGCACCCTTAACTACACTTCCTCTTTGACTTAACGACTAGTTTGTCAGCAAAAGCGTGTCCACGGTACATAAATATAAATAATCTCTAATTATGTATTTCCCTTCTCTCAGCACCATATGTGAAGGTCTACCTTTTGCAAAATGGAGCCTGCATAGCCAAAAAGAAAACAAGAGTAGCAAGAAAAACCTTGGATCCTCTTTACCAGCAGCAACTGCCGTTTGAGGAGAGTCCAGGAGGCAAAGTTTTACAGGTAGAAACTGTTTCCCTGTAAACTAGTTTGTTTATTATATAAATATTGACTAATTAGACATGTATTGATCAGTATTTATTTGGCTGATTCATTCACACCCATATTTCTTTGTTCCCCAACAGATTATTGTATGGGGAGACTATGGACGTATGGACCACAAATCCTTCATGGGAGCCGTTCAGATACTTTTAGATGAGCTTGACCTGTCCAATATGGTGATTGGCTGGTTCAAGCTCTTTCCTCCCTCCTCATTGGTGGACCCTACTCTGGCCCCACTGACAAGAAGAGCTTCCCAATCGTCCCTGGACAGTTTCTCTCGGTCTTAGCGGCGTGTGGACTTATAGCATTGTTGTAGCAGCCAGTGTTGCAGCAGGCCACGCCCCCCGGGTTACACTGCATGCTTGATGTTGTGTCTTCTGAGCCTGTTTCTAGGGGGTGCGAAACGTGGTCCTGTGTTTTGAGGCAAAACGTCGCACACATTGTGCGGTGGCGAGCGCCCGGCGGCCAGGGAGCGCCAGGTGGTATCGGAGAGAAAGCTGGAATGAACTCCTTAGCACGAGGAATCCTGTCGATTCCAGGTTTTCATCCAATTTGAAGCCATCGGGGCCGATGCTGAGAACTGCTAAACGAGTTCTACAGAAGCCCTTTTTTTCGAATGAAATTTAAATGTTTTTGTTTTAAGTTCATTTGTATTTGATTTTTTAGCTTATTTTTGTTTTTGTTTTAATGTCAAGGTACTTACATGAATGGGGTGACAGTGTTCCTATCCACGAGCTTGGTCACGCCACACCAACAGACCTAGCTGTTTAGATGGAGCTTTGCAGACATTTCCAATGGGACAATTGTGACCGAACTAGTCCTCCCACTCCACCACAAACCCAAGGCCCCAAACAGTTGGCTCATAAGCAGACTAAAACGTTTTGTAAAGTGGCTACCATCAATACGATATCACCAAAAACTGGAACAATCAGACCCTACAACAGGATAAACTTGAACTACTTTCTTTTTCTGTTAATAATGTTTGGACATTTACAGATGCGGTTATTTATTTATTTTTGTTTTGCATGGACACAAATTTAGCTCAACTTAAAAAAAATAAAATAATATTTTCTTGAGGCTGGAACTTGCAAAAAAAAGATGAAGAAAAATAAATGAAACAGATCAGCCATTTTCAACAATTTCTCTTATTTTTGACTAGTGCATGGGTTTCAAAGGGAGGGAATGCGGCAGTGTGATAAACAATGAAACATGGTGATCATTCTTTAGACTATTCAGTAGTCTGGGTTTTACAAACATACAAATATGGGAAGCTAAAATAAAATATTTCGAGTTACTTAGCAAAGAAACAGTTTGTGACTAGAAGTAAGGATGCAAATAAATGTAAATGATTTATTTCATTGTAAAGGCAGAAGCCTTATGAAAATGATGTGCAAATTGTACACATTCTATTTATTTCTCCCTCATCCCGAGGGTGTCCATTGTTCAAAACCCTGATATTGTCCAGAATTTAGGACTGTTCTGTTATTTTACAACACATTTTTTTATATATCTATATTTTATTTTGAGTTTGATTTGTTTAACAAGCATGTTGACAATGATTTTCTGCAACATGGCTTGGGCACACCTTACAATAACTCAGCATGTTTTGATAAAGATGATATTTGGAATTTTTGCGGTTTCTTGTACAGTGCATGTTAACTTCTTTACTTTTCTCCCTCGGCTTAAATTGAATTCTACTGCTGAATTAGTTATTGGTCTATCAAGACCATGTTATTAAAGTTTTAACAAAACATTCCAACCCCAAGATCTTATTTAATTTAAATGTTTTTGGGGAAACAAAATGGAAAATATTTTATATTTAACAGAAGTTGGTTGCAAATTGTATTTTATTTCAGTATTGTCAACTAACATGCAAAAATGATCTGTATTAGTACAGCAAGAGGTTTATACCCAATCACAATGCAGCAGGCTTACGGAAACGGTTTGTTGCTATCTAGTTCCATTCTACATGCACTGTTTGGGAAGATGAGATAATCACATGGTCAAGCAGAAAGGGATATTGCCACACAATTTTTCTTTCTTTTATTGAAAATAAAACTGATTTAATATATTTTTGTTAGTTTATTTAAAAGCCAAGACCAGTTTATTTTTCATTTTCTATTTTTAGTAATTATAAAAGACTTCTCGTGTATGGGAAGTATATGAATCTCATAGTTACCGTATGTCTGAGTGAAAATTAACCGAGGCATTATTCCTTTTCCAGGTTGAGACAATACGTTTTAATGTACACTGAATACTTTGTTTCAGTAACAAAATATATATTATTATTTTGACTTACATTGTACATACTGTTAGATGTCAGAAATTTAATAAACCTGCAAATAAAAACATAACAATAGACTTCTTTTGTGGAAAAGGAATAATGTTTCTCATGATGACAAAAGACATGTTCTTTATCCTTTTGAATGCCTTTTCATTTTCTTTTTTGGTGCAATGTGTTAATGCCAAGGCTATGTCTTGGTAAAGTATGGTTGAGTACAGAGATTTATGTAAGTTATTTTTCAAATTAAAAATAAAAACATGGATATTACACTGATCCTGGCTAATGGGTTATACTATCAACACACCGCAGACATTTGTCAACATGTTGTTCTACTTCAGAGCGGCGTTAGTGTCCTGATAACACAAGTGTATTTCACCATTCATCTGAAAAACAATTCCGTCCCGTTGTTATTTGGTATGAGTTTAAGGCTCATGTGCTGTGGTTTGGACAAACGCCTCCTTCCTGATGATTTGTGAATGACTAAGAGCTGTGGCTACGTCATGACAAAGACTTCTGCTTACTGCTATTATTTAAAACAAGGCCGCATTCTCAACTCGGCACATACTCTGCTCACAAGCATTAGGAGATTTCATCCCCAGAGGAATCAACAGACGCCCTATGCAACTTGACTGCCTTGCCTACAATAATACAGTAAACCCATTGATGCCTAACAGAAGATCTAGGAAAAAGGGATTTATGTCATTCAGTCCAATTCAATTTAACCTCAGAAAGGTACTTGGCAAGAAGCAGGACTCCGAAGTTGCATTCTTCAACACAGATATATCTATTGCATGTTATCTTTACATATTTTAGTAATGCTAATCACCTCCACTCTACTGAGGAAGACCCTTAAGTATGCCTGTTCAGAAGCTGGGGACCTTTATACGAGTGACAACAGGAAGGGCTGGAGAAGCGCCTCTCTCCTTCTTCTCAGCTGTCTCCTGTTCAGCGTCCTCCTCAGCTCCTTCCTCCTCCTCCTGATTCACAGTCTCAACAGTGACGCCCGAGTGGCCGGAGGTGCCGCAGGCTGCTTCTGCGTCGTACTGACCGCCACCCTGTTCGTGTCCAAGCAGATGCGATGCCTTGGAATACTACTAGTGATCTCCTGCGGCAAGAAACAGAGTAGGAACCTGCTGATTACAGCCGGGACCTGCATGGTGGTCCTCAAAAATGTCCAAAACACGCTGGATAACCTCACAGGGCTGAGTGGAAGCCTGATCTGCAACCTACAGGCCAAGGTCTTGTCCATCGACACCACACCACTGGGTCAGTATGTACGCATGCTAAAGTGGCTTGGCTGCATACTTGGCTATTTTATGGACTACGGGGTGACGGATTTTGTCTCAGAACTTCAGGTCACAACGACAGTGGATTCAAAGGAGCTGAAGGATAAACTTCACTTGGCTGAGCAGGCTCTCAACAGGACCGTGAAGAACATCCAGAATGTTCTGGGCACATTCTCTCTGGTTCAGAGGATGTTTCCTGTGCTCAGCCTACTCCTGCTCATGGCTTTCACCGTAGTGAACCTCAGGAAGTATCGCAATAGCGTGACTTACAAAAACACTTTCATCAACGACAAATTTGTCCGTTTTGATGAGCGTCAGAAAGCAGAGGGGAAGTCCCACGTCCTTCCTCTCACGCCAGAGGAACAGAGGCGATACATATCTATCACTTCACCTCGACTCACAACTCAAGAGGGAAAGAAAATGTTCAAGTTCAGTATTCCAGTCATCATCCATTTTCTTGCTTGGGTCCTCATCATTGGGGTCGATACCGGCATGTATTGGCTTGTGTACAGTGTAACGGCACGGTTGGCAGAGATGGAACCTTTTTATGTCCCGTTAATCATGAACATCAGCGTAAGTATTCCTGCTGATTAAAAGTGAAATCAATCCATGATAAAACACATCGACATTGTCAGTCATAAATAAGCACTCTAAACAAAATTTTCCATTTCCACCAAAATGTTTACTGTGGATTGTCATCTTTTTAGGAAGAAAAAACTATAATTGGCATACCTATTTCGGAAGAAAAAAAAAGGGAGGATTTCTCCTATGCTGTGGCCCTTTTCGAAAAGCAGTGCCTCCCAAAGCCCAACCTTCTGCTTTATAACTCGATAGTCCCCTTGGCTGTTATCATGGTGGCTTTAGTGATAATGGCAATCTTGGCTACAAAACTCACACAGTTGAGGCTGCTAGTGTGCGAGCAGTTTTTCTCCACTGCAGCCAATGAAAGAGTGGAACATCTTCATGCCAAGATCCTGAGGAGGAGGTCAAAAAGTAGAAAGCGCACCGAAGAGGGCAGCCTGAGATCCCTCATATCACAGGTTAGCCTTTCACAAGAAACGTGTATACTTAGGTTTTTTGTTAGCCTAGAACTTTGAAATGTGAAATGCGTAATCATTGATCCAATTGCTTCTAATTAACCAACATGCCCCGCCTCAGCATGACATCATAACACTTAACTTTACTGAAGTACCTGTGTGTGTACATAAGTAGTCAAAAGTTGTTTTTAACGCTCGTGTTTTGATAAAACATGTAAAAAGTGTTTGTTTTAATGGGTAAGCAAGTAGGATATTATTCCGTACAGTTTTGGTTACTAGCGATCGTGTCAACCTTTCCAACAACAGAAGAGCGTAAGCTCCTTTGGCAAACCCTGGAAAGTTTTATTGATCAAATGTATGCTACACATCAGATAACCCCATGATCATAATACAAAATATGTGTTTTCTCCCAAATAACTACTGAATACATTTGCAACACTTGCAACTAACACTACTACATAATACCTTTTTTTCAGCCACAATTCTGGTGCCCACTGCTCTTCAGATCCAAGAAAGATGTAGGTTAATTTTTTTTGTCACAATAACAAGAACATATGTGAATATAATTTAATATTTAATTATTTTACTGTGATATACTTTACAATCATATACTGTGATGAAAAATAAACATATTCTTGTTAGAAATTCCTTCTTACTGGCATTCCTTCAGTTAGAATGGACGGCTACATATGTGCAGCTAGGGGCTTTCATAAACCTGGATTTTAAAGCTGAATTAAATGTTAGTCTTTGGAAAGTTTCAAAACAGGATAAGCAATCTATATATTTTGTGTGTTTGTGCGTGTGTTTGTGTGTGTGTGTGTGTGTGTGTGTGTGTGTGTGTGTGTGTGTGTGTGTGTGTGCGCGTGTAATATCAGTTAAACTGAATTACTTTTCCTTCTAAGCTAGTACTTTCACAGGAAAACAATTCTGAATTGCTACAAAACTACTTTGCTGCATATGTGGGAAATTGCTTATCCGCTGACAGTCGTGAAGACTAACGGTAGAGAGCTGCCAGGCCTACCAAATGTCTGGGTATGAGGAGACTGTTTAGCTTGCATAAGTGTATGTGAGCTACACATCACCCTCCAATGCATTCCACAGTGCTGCTAACAGAGATTCCACCAATCAAGATTGGAGATGTATGTTTGTGTCTCAAAGAAATCGAGAAAACATATATGTCTTATAGACATTATTAAGACAGGTTGTTTTTGTTATTGTCATTGTTATTGCCCTTGTTATTGCTTCCTATGGCTGAACTGTCCTCTACGGATGAGGTGATGTTGATCACTTCCTGACCAGTTCCACCTGATAGCCATCTAGAACTGGTCCCCTCTCTGTCAGCTCCACACCATCTTCTTAACTAAAGAAAGAGACTAAGAAACAGGGGGTTGCAGACGGAGAGAGAGACAGTGGAGGGATAGAGGGAGCATCGACGAGAGGGGAGTGAGCCTTTAGTGAGTCACGCGCTGCCAGTGACCCGTGGCGTTCTGATAAACTCACATTATGTCTCCAACACGCCAGCAGCATGATACCACGCCAGCATGCCAGCCCAATAAGAAACCACCGCTACAGCATAGTGACAGAGCTGGCCCTCTTTTCTTACCACAGTAAGGAAGGTGACCTTATATGGGAATATGTGTGAGTGTTTGTGTATGTGTCATGATGAATTTCCTAAAGCATGTGCACTTACAGAACACCACATACTGTATGCTCATATTTTTTAACTGTATGCTGTTATTTGTATTTTAAAGTAACACTACCCAAGACAAAATGTTTTAGTTGGTTATACAAATTACATACAAATATATAAGAACAGTACATATGTATTTACATACAAATGACGAAAATAATAATCTAATTAGATAAAAAATAAATCAATATTCTTAATCTTTGGTGAAAAAAAAAGAAGAAAAAAAAAAGAAGAAGAACTTAATTTTACATGAAATTAAAAAATGGCTAAACGAGTTGGCCAAACAATTCCACACTACACCAAAAGCCTTTTGTATAATAAGACATATGATCCTCACATTATGTCGTGTGATCCACAGAAAAGCCTACATGTATGTCCTCTCGTTTGTAAAAAGTCTCCTAGTTATATGGAGATGATGTCCCCCTCATAAGGCTTTCTGAACACAGCGGAAGGCTGGCACACCTGTAGGGTCAAAGAGTAAGGAGCTTGTTAAGGAAAGGGCATGCAATGGTTGCATAACCTCTGTTGGGGGTCCCACTAAGATAAAAATACACATCAACCAATGTTCACAAAGAATCAACTGCTGCTTTACTCACTTAGCTTCCATTTCTAACTACTTTGTACAAATGGTATCTTGGACGGCGAAAAACCATTACAATTTCATTCAACTTTCAACATTCAATTGCCGTGTGTGTTAATTAACCACAACAATTTAAGAAACCTATACAAGGTAAATAAACCTATACAAGGTTTATCGCAAACACATTTATACTAGATGAGAGGAAACCCTTACAGTTCTTCCTCCTTACAGACTATGATCCCCTTCATGCTCACTTTGACCCTGTTGACGGCGGACGCAGACAAACCTGCTCTCTCTGCAGGATCCTCCGATAGACGAACTGGGAGAAGGGAGGTCGGCTAACGAAGCGTCCGTGCCCTGGACGGGTCAGCAGCTGGCCGTCCTCGTAAACCACCTTTCCCCTGGAGATGGTGACCACGGGCACGCCGTGGCACTCCATGCCCTCGAAGATGTTGTAATCCACGGCCTGGTGATGGGTCAGAGCCGAGATAGTCCTGGAGAGAAAACAAATAGACACGCAGCCTTACAGGGTTGTGAGTCGTCACTATGGTCCTGATCTAAAACTTTCATTTTCTTTCCATGATTTTATTTTTACGCTGACAGTACGGCAAAGAAAGATCAAGCGGTTAGGATTCAAATTTGCTTCCCACTTTACCAACAATTCTATAAAAATAAATATACATGATTTACAACCCACAGCACGCCGTATAGCCTGAAATGTAACACCAGGCTAACTCTTAAAATAAAGTGGTGAATAAAAATTGTTCAATGTTGCTTATTCCAGTTTTGTGCCAGCTTTTCAAAGCAAGCACTGCATTGGCGCAGCAAATCTACAAACAGGAGCCCAGCCATGCTGATATGATACTGCCATATGCCCGGGGCAGGAATGAGGTGATGAATATAAATGAGCAGTTTAAATGAGCAGACAGATGACAGATATTACTTTCAAGTTGCCATTGAAAGAACTGCTGTGTCTCACAGAAAGGCAAACCTCTAGCCCGAATAGTGTCTGAGAGGAGAAAAAGCTCAGCAGATGCAAAATAATTTAACTGTAATATGTTCATAAAATGAGGTGATATACATGAGTGATGACAGTGAAACGTGGTCGTTTCCATCCGCTGAACAAGCAGCAGTTTCCTTGTAATTGCACAAACCACATTTTCAAACCTTCTAAGGGAAGAACTGCCAGTACTGTATCCTAGATTATGTCGTTTTCATATAAATAGATTTTCATTCTTTTACAGGGGACCTAATTATGCCACACAAAAGGCCAGCGCTTTCTATGCTTATGCAACACATTCTTGCCAGTGGCCCCGGATGTTTTGAAGTGAATTATTCTCTGGGCAAATAATTATGCAGTTTTACAGATGAATTCACAGCCACAACCATCCAACAAGGGGCTGTGTCACACTAAAACCACACATTTTAACGTCAGCGCACACGAACACACAAACACATTGCAGACATGCCGTGCACATTCATGAAAGGCTAAAAGCCATTCAAACAATCCTGAAATGTCCACATACATCTCAATCCTGAAATGCTCACATACTCATTTTTCATGCACCATGATAGGTGGGTGAGAATCCTTTGGCTCCCATTTTCAAAAGCAGATGACTAATTCAAAGGCTGTGTGGCACAGTACTGGTTTTGCATTCCCATACATAATAATATTGCTTGGGTTAAAGCTATTCACACTGGGAGTTTTGACTTGCTTGGTAGTTTTCATGAACAGTTAGCTGATTAACTTGTGGAGCCCTACACACATGTATCAATCTGAGTCATTCAAGAATTTGAATGTAAAAAAGGTTTTAGGGGTAAACCATTGTTCCATTATTGAAAGTTTCTAAACATATCCCGTCTTGTTTCAAATAACATGCTTGTTAGCCTACCCCAGACACCAATGAAACACTGCTGCCAACTGATCCAAGCCTTAACCAATACCCAGGAACAATTCCTCCGTACACAAATAACGCATGGATGAATCATAACTCTCCACCTTGCTTCCAAAAACAGAACTCACACGCACGTAGAGTATTCATCCAAACGGCGGATTTAGTCTAACGTTTCAATTTGAACTCGTCTCTAAAGAATGACTCAGTGGTGATGTCACGCCTTGACTTGTGGACTGAGCCGCGCAGCCTTAATCAGCTTAGCTGGATGTGTCTATTGGGGTGGGGGCAGATGAGAGATACCTCCTCTGTTCCTCCCTCTCCCCTCCTCATAAGCAGCCTAGCGTGGCTAGGGCTTCATTTAAAAAAACCTTATCTTGTTCAGCCAAATGTTTCCCCAGCCTCAAGAGAGACTTTCAAGGTTGCTCAATGTTTCAGTGACAGTGGCAGCCACACCACCATCTGCTGGGATTTTGATAGCAGTGATAAAATGCTGAGGGCCTGGACTATTACCCGAAGAGAGACACTCGACAGTCCACAATGTTACTATATCCATCAGTAGGTTTTAGAATTTCACTCTCTCCATTTGGATCCTGGGCAGCACGGTGGCGCAGTGGTTAGTGCTGTTGCCTCACATTAAGAAGGTCCTGGGTTCGAATCCCACCTGAGGGCCTTTCTGCGTGGAGTTTGCATGTTCTCCCTGTGTTTGTGTGGGTTTCCTCTGGGTAATCTGGTTTCCTCCCACAGTCCAAAAACATGCGGGTTGATTGGTGACTCTAAATTGTCCCTAGGTATGTGTGAGTGGTTGTACGTCTATATGTTAACCCTATGATGGATTGGCAATCTGTCCAGGGTGTACCCTGCCTCTTGCCCAAAAGTCAGCTGGGATAGGCTCCAGCCCCCCGTGACCCTACATAGGATAAGCGGTTCTGATAATGGATGGATGTTTAGATCCTAGATGGATGAAGTAGTGTGGTCAATAAGATGTGCTTTCTCTCTCCCATTCCCGTCCCTTTTAATATGCCCTTGTTTCGCTCTTTTTCTTGCTCTGTCACTCTCTGCGTCATTTGTACTGCACCCCTTCTTTATGCATTGCGATTTGATACACACTGTATTTTTTTTACCGTACCTCTAACTCAGCTGTTATCCTTAGCACCTTGTCTTGCCTTAGTTATGACCCTCCAGGCTTTCCATGGATGTAGTCTGCTCATAAGCAAGCTGCTTGACCTAAAACCACACATTTTCTTTGGTGTCTCTCCTTAGCAATATCTCCTCTTGATCTTTTTTTTTGGCCTGCCCTTAGCAAGCTTAGTACAGCTGATATAGTGCGTTTGCTAGGGTATCTCCGATTGGCCGGAGTCTCACCTTGTTGACGTCGGGTCCCATATAACCACATCAGCATCGGAGGCTTTAGCAATCCTGCCTTTCTGAGGGTAGAAGTTGAAGATTTTTGCTGCGTTGCTGCTGGTGACCGCCACAAATCGATTTTCGTCCATTTTCCCACTGTGCTGAGGAAATGAAAGTCCACACACCCAAAAATACGAGTTTTGACAGAGTGCCAGTATTAGACAACACAATATGTCCCTACAGAATGAGTAGACGGGAGGTCAGCGCTTAAATGTGCTGCGAGCAAATCCTGTTCTAGACAAAACATCACAAAGCTGATATTTTTAAGCAACGTTTCACTCAGTGAATATTTACTATGGCCTTGGGTTCACCGTTGACTTATTTCTAATAAAAGGTAGGACCAGCTATTTCTCCCGATGTTACTTCACGTTTCCCAACACCCAGACAATGCACAGCAACAGCCTAAATAAAAGCAATTCGTGCCATGATTAGATTATGTTATGTTTTTACCACAACCATAAGTTGCCCTTGGAAAACAATCAAGATGTACACCCAATGTGTTTACTTTTTAATGCCAGTCTAAACTTGGTGCTGTAGGCATCATGCATAATGTTAAAGGGTCGTACCACTCCCTTCTCCCAGATGACCGACATCCTGTCCTCCACACCATTGACTCCATTTGGGATCTTCGTGAAGTCATCTTTTCCTAGTGCTTTCTGGCACACTGAGAAGGTGCAGTTGTCTGTGCCAGTTACACTAAGATCATCACTGAAACAACACCGTCAAAGAGTCACAATAACAACCTAGTAGGGATAACCTCTATCAGACTTTCTTAAAAAAATGTGTCATTCTGACAGCAAAATATACGCAGAACATGTAGGACAGTTTCCTCATTCTGGCAAACAGAACCAAGAACTACAGGTAGAAACACAGTGCTGAGAATTGGAAGAGAGCATTGAAGACGTACTTTGCCAGCAGGTCCATGAGGTAGCCAGGGGTACTGGGGTCAGGTCTCAGGGGTGGGCCCATCACAAAGCTGGCTGCATGGGCCCAGTCATTGTGCCAATAGTGAGTGCCATCGGTGCCTAAACCGGCTGCAATGGGCTCCCCGAACACCACGCGTCCTGTCAGAGAGGCCAAGGACGCTTTAAAAGGGGGCAATGAGGTGGGACTAGCTGCGTACGGCGAGTAATCATACAGTGGCTACACAGGCGACACTACAATAATGTACATGAGCACTGCACTGGGACAGCAGGAGCTGCTGACACAGCAAGTTCGAAGTTAAAGACAAACTATCCTACTGCAATTATTCTTTGCTCCCTGCAAGTGCACACCCACGCACGCCTAAAACACACAAACACAAACAACAAACAAACAAACACACACACAAACACACACACACATACACACACACACACGCGCACGTACACATACACACACACACACACACACACACACACACACACACACACACACACACACACACACACAAAATGTATCCGCTTCATCAGCATCCTGGTAGCGGGCTGGTGGGAGCCCTCCTCTCACCGTCCCTTCGTGCGTCGGACACCACCTTGGCAGCGGACTTGCTCATGACGTGGACCACGTAGAGCGGGCAGTTGACTGCGTGGGCGATGGTGATGGCTCTCTGGGTGGCCTCGGCCTCCACCTCCTCGGGACGACACAACTCGTGGCCCTCTGGCCCCGTGATGCCCAGAGACAGCATCTTCTTTGCCCCCTGAAGAACCCGAGCACAGAGGGCCACGGGAGGCGAGATTAGAAAAACACTGGGAATGGAGGGGAATTATGTGTGTGAAAGAGTAATTTATAGTGCTGCCTTTTACAAGAGTATTACCTTAATTGTTTTTGAATTACCATGTTAAGTGAAAGTGGGTTTGGTATTTAAACAACAAACCTAGGAATAGCCTAGTGGAGATAAGTATACAGTACTGTACATCGGAACACATTGAAGCTTTCTCAAAACAATAACTAAACAGCCCCAAAGGCCTGCATCAATGTAACATGCTGTCAAATGACTTTGAGTTCATATTGTCTTGTAGCTGTGAGAGACATACCCATTATGTGTGGTTGGTGGAAAATGGGGATCTTGATCTCGTCCACTGTATGATATGGTTAAATTAGACAATTTCACCAGTATGAAAAAATTACTTCAACATGCGCTGTCAAGGAGTCACAAGAGCTTAGAATTCTTGTTTACTTATGTGAGTATACTTTTAGTATTTGCTACCCTCTAGTGTTGACAACATGGAAAGGGTTTGGTAAACTGGAAAAAAAGAAGATTACAGTTTTAGAAATAAAGGAGATAAATCCAAAGTCATTTGACAAATCAAAGACTTCTTGCCAGATGCCTATTCTACACTTGCTGTGAGTCATTTAGCTGCTAATTTAACGGACAGTGGATGAGAAAAGTACTGGTATAAAGTGCCATCTATTTATCTAACAATTTCACCCACCCCACCCCAAGCAGAAGGAAGGTATTTTAGAAAACGTTATCTTAGGGCCAGTCATAATCATTCCACTTAGACCAGAAAGTCATCCCTTTGACATGTGTACTCTACTCTAGTCTTAAAAGGTTAGACCTTTGGTAACACCTTATTTTTAAGAGATGAGCAGTTGTCTCTGATTCGCTTGACTGGTTAGTTAGACATGAGCAAGCATTGGGATTAAACATTCACCACAAGTGCTGCTGACCTATGATCTACTTACACACAGAGGAGACAGTGTGTCAATATGGCCTCCCCACTTACCCTCTCTGACCATAAAATGCTTGCTCAGACTCTGGGAAGAGAGATAATAATGCAGGAACGATAAGCTCCCATTCATATTTGAAAACATATGTCAGGTGTATGACCAAAGTCACATGACAAATTGAAGTAGAGGGTGGCTCAATTACTTCTTACTCACAGAACCTGCAATTAAAATGTCAATTCATAGTTATAATGGATTAGAGTACTGTCTGCTTGTACATACCCACCTCTGCGATAAGGTCTCCGTTTTCTGCATGCACCTGAGCTATAGCCCCTATGTCCTTGCATTGGGAGAAAGCTGCGTACAGCTCATTGTCCTGCAGCATGAAGACATCTTTGTAGGCCATAAACATTTTAAAAGAGTTGACTCCTTTCTCTCTGGCTAATAGTGCCATCTCCTCCTTCACCTAAAATGACAAATGTTTAGTTATAATTGGTTATTTTTTTCTGGCATGAGACAATTGTTCAGAAACTTTAAAAAGAAATGTGTAAACTCACTTTCTTCAAGTTTTAAGACAGTTTCTGGTAAAATTCTAATAGAATGGTGGAATTATCAGACAATTTTACTTGACAAAATGTATCTGACCCTATTGTATCTCTAATGGGGGAATGTAGTCTCATGCACTAACAATGTGAACCGTCAAAGGTAAGGTCTGCATTATCTATGAAGTCAAAAAATGTCAGACACGTAGTACCGTCTCGCTCCACCAGGTGACAGCCACATGAAGGGAGTAGTCGCAGCAGACTTTGGGGTCAGCCGTACTCCTCCAGCGGTCATAAGCCTCCAGGAGAGATGTGCCTCGCTGGGGGATGACAAAGTCCAGGATCATGGTGGTCCCTCCTGCAAGTGCAGCCTTGAAGACACACGGACATTGGCCATATCACCAGCGATAACAGCCATACTCTATAGTGGTGACACACTTGCATTCAAACTGCTAGACCTGGTCGGCCGAGATATAATAAGAAGAATGTTTACGCAATTGTATTGATTGATTCACGTTCAAGGTCAAATTCTGTGCATGTAAACATCGGAAAAGCAACTTGCTCCAAACATTGAGATTTCAGTTAAAACAGCCAGCCAAATTCCATTAAAAAAAACAAACAGAAGGCATGTCAAAGGCCAATGTTTCCTGCACTTTTTTAATTATATGTAAGTAGAGCTATACTTTAACTATATAACGGAAATTACACTAACAAGACGATAAACTAAGACATTGAAATAGGTGAGTGTAGTTGAACATTGGCTTGAAGTTAGCCAATGTGTTGAGAACTACTTAAACACAGAGATGGTGCTGAGGCAACACTTTGACCTGGCGTAACGACTATGGACAAAGCTTTTCTTATCTTATGTGATGTAATGCAAATTTATCACACGCTATTAATGGTAACTTGATTTAGTAACCAAGGTTTAGGTCTACAAAAGTCAACTTTTGTTTGCTGTTGGTTAACTTTGTACATTTTATGATTGTTTTTTCTCACCATTAGTCTGACATTTTTCCTTATGGACTAACAGGGCACACTGCTCACAAAAACCTTACCGTATGTCATCCATTAGTTATTCTAATTATAAGAATTAAATAGCCAGAATTATTGTTTTACAGGGGATTGGCCAGAGGCCACAACGCTTATGGCTTTCTAGATTACATTATTTACTTTTAGCGCGGGTAAAATATAGCTCATATAATATTTAGTATAATAAATAAAGTAAAAAAGTAAAAAGTAGGGATATTAACCCCGGTATGGTGGCTAAAATACCCAACCTGACTCTATATCAATCCTAGCCACCAAATCATTTCTTCACTTTCTAATTGGCAAATTAATCACGACCCCTGCCCCTCTGTGACTCTCATTAGATCTGGTGTGTGGTGAGCAACTCTGGCATGAAATGGCTACCGAGGCATCCCTCAGGTGGGTGCTACGCATTGGCGATCAAACTTTTAGTCCCCTCAATAGTGTAAAGCACTTTGAGTGTCTCTAAAAAGCACCGCATCAAATGCATGAACCTGAGCTAAATTTTTATTCAATAACAATTATAATTATTTATTATTTCATGTAGTAAGGGTAGCAGTAGAAGTAGTAAAATACTATGTATATTTATGCAATCTTTTCTAGGATATAGAGTGCTATTACGTAATACTATTTACCTTAGTCCCAATATGAAAGTCATCTACAGCTTTTGTTCCCATAAATGCCAACTCCATGTGTGTGTGCGTGTCAATGCCACCTGGTATGACCAACTTGTCTGTAGCATCTATGATTGTCACTCCCGCGGGTATATTCAGATTCAATCCAACTTCTTTAATTATCCCATCTTCAATGTAAACATCACTTATGAAAGAACAATCCTCGTTTACAACTTTTCCCCCTTTAATAAGAATACGGTTTTGGTCTTCCATTTCTAACTAATGCAAAAAAATATTCCCAGGATTTCAAAATAACGTATCGAATACTGCCAAATTCAAATTTTTCAACTACAAAAAAAAGATTTAAAAAATCTATTACGTTTTGCCTTTAAAGCAATCCTGCAGTTTACGCTATTAGCTCTGACCCCAAACGCTACAATTATCACAAATTATTTTCCCACGTCGAAAATTAAAGTAGCACAACTCTAATACTAACTGTGCGAATTGCAGAACATCTCGCTCCACAGATTTGGCCCTGCCCCAGAAAATGCAAATGATTGATGAAGATAGCTTTCCCAGTTCATACTCAGGAGGTGAGGTAAGCGTCCCGTATAGTGTTAATTTTGTACAGTGATTTGATTCTGTGAACCGTTCCTCTTTTTGCAAATTTAACAAAGTTATGTGTTTATGATTTTGTATTTACCCTACAGCAGACAGTTTATCTATGTACAATATACAGAAAACTTGTGCGCTGCACCTATTCGACTTTAAAACGACTTGTTTACGTTTCCTTCTGCTCAGGAAGGAAACTCATAAATGCCAGGGTAAAAAAAAAAAAATCCACAGCAGGAATGTAGCCCAAAGGACAGAGAGAATCCCAACTCATGCAGCCCATCGATTTTTTTCTTATGGCCCTCAACAGAAAGCAATCTTTTGAGCAGTATTGTATAGCCATCATAATGCATTGGACAATGCCCACAATGCAAGTCTCATCAAAGCATATAAAAATAAACCTACAGCATAGAAATGTAAGCAAATCAGAATGCCTAATATATATATTGAATTGGTTTAGTGAAATTTTCACGATAGTTTCATGTGCAGCAAAGAAAAAAAACTTCTCAAATATCAAGGAAAACAATAACCCTAAGCATAATATGTAATCGACCCATATTATTAAACCTAAGGGTATATCCAATGCAAAAATTTTGCCACAGATATTCTTGCAATAACTAGCAAGGTGTCTGATTCTACTTTCTAAATTATTACCAAAGAATACCCTTATTTTTTCATTAGAATTATCCCCAGATGTTGATATTTCTTCTAAGAGAACAAAATCACACATGGATGATTTTGGCGCTTCTCCCTGCCTTCTTAGATCAACCATACACTGGCTGAGTGAGTTAAGCTATTACCTTATTGACCTCGTACACCATTCAACGCCTTTGTGTGGACAGCATCTATGGGCCTTCTCATTGTCCTGTGTTTGAGTCCTATCTATCAGTGTAGCAACATTTGTAGCCTGATGATGAATGTGTTCTTATGTCAGATGTGATATATTGTCCCTTGGATGATTTGTCTGTTTCTAGTCTGCCCCCATCAGGCGTCATTGAGTACCAACATCTCATTTGTTTTCTCTGCATTTTCAAAGGCCTGTTTGCCACCGTAGTTGTCATATCCTCCACAATAAGGGATTGCTCCTCTTAATATGCTTTTATTTGACCATATTTATCTGATTTTATTCCCCTATTGATGTTGCGGAATGGTAAATAAACCATGCGCTTCTAATCATTCAGTAATAGTTTAGCTATGCAAATAAGCTACCTAGTACTGCAATAACAACCCCCCCCCAATAATAACTTGGCTTCGTAACGTCTATCGAGAAGCATAGGAACCAAGTCTTAACAAAACAAACCAACAGTACTTTTTAATTCAGATTTTGTTGGCAAAAAACACAGACTTCAGATAACAGTGATATCCCAGGAGCACGCAACCGCATCGCTTTCACAGAGTGTTGTTAGCCACTGGGACAGATTAGCGTGAGTGCAGAGGATTGGTTGTCAGGATCGCATCAGTCCAGACAACTTTTCTCATCCATTAGTGTATTAGGAAAACAAGACCCATTGCCGAGACAAAGATGCATGTGCTGGTGAGATAAGCCAGCACAGGGCTTAGGAACACCTAACCTTCACAGTTGCAATAAACAATAACATGTGACTTAAGAGGATTTACATAAGATGAGAGGAGTAATCAGAGGGAGAGAAAACCAATGAGGCTGCAATGGCATCTTCAACCGTCTCCATGCTGCCGAATTAGCAAAGTTACTATTCCCGTGGATTAATGGCGAAAAAGCTGCCGTTATCATTGTTGTACCCGGTACTAATTCAAACTGCACGTATGCCCCCTTTTTCTCAATTGTGGGAAAACACAACCTGGAATATTGAATTTTGACTGCAAAATCTTGGCGTATATTAAGGGCATGGAAGGTGGGAAATTATCTGACAGTGAAATGGCTTGGTGGGATCTGATACGCCTACGTCTCACAGGAGAGAATGTTGTTTGAGGGTCTTTGTAGTTGTGGTTTTTGCGAGCATCACATTGCTGCAAAGGTAGGGGACACACTGTGAAAGTATAGTTTAAACCTAGTGCACTTTGACTATAATAGTACAATGTTTGCTCAAGATTATTGACCTCTATTATTATATTTCCCAGATTGTCAAAAGTCAGATTGTTTCCTGATATGGATTTTTCACCAGAACAACTTTGCACCTGTGTCTTTATTATCAAAATGTGTGCATAAAATTGCACTTACACTAATTATAGCCCAGGTGGCAGTATTCTCTGCATGTTGAATTGACAATCTTATAGCAAAATGGGAAAACAAACTGTATTCAGTGACATAACAACACGTTCAGAACAATTGTCCACATTCATTGTAAGTATTATGATTATTATTAACATAGACAGATTATTTTTACAATATAATTTTGCATATTGTGCAAAAATGGCAACAGTTTGTTTTTTCACATATGTAATTATTGAGCACAATTCATGAGAGTCCTATTGCATGCCATATAATTAATCACACAGTAATAATATTTAGTATAATCATTATTATTTTCAATATTCTGAGACAAATATGAATATCTAAAGTGTATATGAACCCTCCCAAATTCTCTCAATTCAAAGGCTCATTGAGGAATATCCATGTAAATCGTTTGTGAACCGTCGTAGGACTCCCTGGCAGTTTTGATTTGAAAAGACACTGGCAGTCTGCTGCTACTTCAAAACATTTGTCAGTCACATTGTTGCAGCTCAAGCATCACACGGCAGCTGTTAAGCAGACTCAAAAAAATGTTAAGCTTCCAACAATGGGAGGCAGAAAATGTGAAGGGAAACAATTAAATTACGCCTTGCATGAAGTTTGCTTTTCATTTTGGGAGGCAAATTTAGTGCCATGGTTAATCATTATGCTGTTGAACACGATTTGCAAAAATATTCAAGAGCTTTATGTGCCTCACTGCCCCCTCTGTATTGAAAAATAATGGGCCTCTATCCAATTAAAAACTGCATTAAATCTCTAAAGTATGACATGCACTTTAGCGGTATCTCTCTGATGAGTCTTTTCTGCATGTGCAGATGCTGACAGCACCCTCAGAAAGAGGGCTTCTGACTGACTGCTTTGTGCTAATCTACTTGGGGATGGTGCACTGCTATCTTATGGGTAGACTTCTTGGAGATCCAAATCAATCTATTAAGACATAACTTTCTGTTGGGTTGTCCCATCAAAGTATTAACAACACCTGAGATGTTCAGAGTGTAAGGGGAATTTTGGCATCCTCATGGATGCTCAAGTCTAAGCTTTTGTTCCAGTGTAAGGGAAGGGTCAGAATGAAGACCAGGTCACAAAAGAGACAGTATGTGTCTTTTGGTGACATTGAAGGCTAAAGGTTAGTGTCTTAGATATACCATCAAATAATGTCCTCATGTCCTATGTACGTGTACTTATTAATCAAGTCCACTCCCTTCCACCTTGACCAATGGGGTCGTTATGCTATTTCACCACAGTATCAGTTAGGTAGAGGCTTAACTGAGAGCAGAACTACAACTATATACGGTAGGCTAAAGGGAAAAGGTAGAAGTGTGACAATAACAGATATCTTACCCAAACATAGCTTTAAACTCAGATGAAAGGATTGTGGAGAGAGGTCTGCACTTCCTTCTCACAGATGTGGCATCAGATTCTTACACATGTGGAAAAAACATAAAAACTTAGAGCAAATCCATTTATGTATAGGTATTGGTATTGAAAAATCAGGTTTCATTCTGAAATGTTCAACCTATGATACTGTACATTACAAACCTTGCGTTGTATATGATTAGTTTAGATAAGTAGACACGTTCATGTATATTACGTGCAGGTAAGATGCTGTAGTTCCTTAGAAGTCACCTACAAGTTTCCCCAAAGGAAAGTAAGTGAACTATATGTCACAGACAACATGAACATTTTCACCGTAACATTTACCAATTGCACATTCATGTATCTCTTAAGATTTGAAAAGTGGTTTGTTATGACTGACTGTCGCTATGTAAAATGAAGAGGGTCAATCCTATGTGTAGTTCTGTAGTTCTTTATTAATCTTTACAGTAAAGTAAAAAATAAATGTATGACTATTTTGGGGATAACTACATCAGTCTTTTAGAAAACACCTGATTATCTGAATATTAACACAAAATTGCATACACTTAAAATGGATTGAATAATGTAAAGAGTATTTTATATGCAAACCAGTCTTTGTGTTCATGCATTAATAGGGTGTGATTCATTGTTCAGTAAGAAGGGCACCAATCCAACATGTGAACAGATGATTTATGTGGCCATCTGTTTTGTTTTGATCATAACTTGATTATCTGTCTTTGTGTGATGACTTTAGATGTCAAGACACATTCTGTTGTGGTACATCCGCCCACACACACACACACACACACACACACACACACACACACACACACACACACACACACACACACACACACACACACACACACACTCACACTCAAAGCGTGGTTTATGGGGAAGGATCGAGTTACCTCTCGATCACAGTCACAATATTAACAGTTAAATTTCCACGTCCACATCCTCTTTCTTTCTAAACTGACCAAATATGATTAGAAATGAACAAGCAGTCACACAACAGACTCACTGTGCTATCTATTTGTATTAATTAAAAGATTTGCAACTACATGTGTCTGAAGATAATCAAAATGTCTTCAGCACCAATCCCAGATGCCTCCGCACTCCAGAGCTCATTTACTACAGCCATCTCCTGTTTGTTTAGAATTAATCAATCGACTCACAATTGAGTTAGTTAATTAGTGTTTTAATGCTACTCTTTATAATTGCAGTCTGATGAGTGTGCAGACAAAGCAATCAAATTAATGCAAATATAACAGATAATTGTTATCCAAACTTCCTCGGTAACATTGGGGGTCTGTTAACCCCTCTTGTGAGTGTTCCGTCACTGCCACTAGATGGCACCATTGAGTAGCATTTCAACCTCTGTGTGTACCCTGAGTTCGTCCTGTGTTTGAGCAAATCACTGCTATATTGTTCTTTCTGAGTGGCTCTATATACTCTGCGAGGATTGCAATGTACTATGGGTCTCCTATGACATATTCAGTTTGTGATGGTTGTCTGACTAAGCATTACACTGACGATTAATCCAAATTATACAGAATAAAGGTCACCTATTTCAATAGGCGTCGAGAGCAATAACAGTCTGTTTAAAAAATGAAGGTTGATTTATGTTTATCTTGTTAGAATCAAAGAGGACATTTTGTGCGTGTGTCTTAAGTTTTGTGATAACGTTTAATCCTGGCTTTCACTAGAGGTATTGCTACGATGACCTTAAGGGCACCCCCACTAAATGTCAGTGGGTAGCTTTTGAGGAAAATATTCTGAAAGGCTAGATAGTGTGCTTGGTCTACATTTGAAGAAAAAAAATCACCCAAATATTTTGTAAATTCCTAGAATTCTGAATTCAACCAATAACAATTTTCACACTAGGTAAATCAAATATAATACGTATTATTACACACATTAAATAAAACACTTTTTTTGTCCTCCAATATAAGTGCCAGATTTTTTGTATATATTTTTGTTATGTTCCATAATGATTGTCAGTCAACTGTGAGCACTTCTGCCTGCTGTCACTACTTGTTGTTCAAGGTCTAGTCTTCAAGGTCTAGTGCTCGTTCATATCATCACCACTGGCATCTTCATCATCATTATCTACATGATCATCACCATCAAT
>JAVQJS010090378.1:0-17901 GCA_036024795.1 Galaxias rostratus | reverse complement strand
CTCTCTCTCTCTCTCTCTCTCTCTCTCTCTCTCTCTCCCCTTCCTGTTCATTCAATCCAAGTCTTTTCCCTGTATGATGTCAGTTTTTGTTCTGCAACGTGACCCTCCCGGCCCCTTTGCCCACTGTGTGCCAGGCTAGTGGACCGTGTAAGAGGGGCAGGAAAGGCTGACAAAGGTTTTTTTTTTTTCTTCTTCTACCAAACGATATGCAAAGACTTGCCTTCCATTCATTCTTAATGGATTCCACTCGAGTGCTGCCTGATGGGATTGCATGCGAAAAGGGAAGTGATAAATAAATAACGCAATATGATGCAAATGAGGGCCAACCTTGAGTGTGGCAAGCCACTGTAACCAAGTACAAACCTTGGTTACGCACACGGCTCAGGTGAATGGATCTGTGACATGCGTTGTATCCAAATACAGAGGAAAGGCCACTCCTCTAGACAGTGAGGAGAACCACGTGTGATCAAAAGCCGTAGTTGCTTCTGGGCTCCACAAGAACTCTTAGCCACCGGACAAAACCAGAGGATGGACTGGGAAGTAGGGTATCCTGGTGGTGCCACACTGTGATGGACAGGTGTCTCCCGTTCCTCATCATCGGCTGACACAAGGACAGATTGACCGGACTCCACTGTCTGTCAGCTGCCTCTCTGTGAACAATAGCACCCTGCCAAAATAGACACAGTCACTGAAAGAGGCAGGGAGGGGGAAAACGAGGACAGCCAAGTGGGAGACCAGACAGGGAGAGAGGGGGGAAATGGATGACGTGGAAGGAAGGAGAAAAGCCGGAGGTAAACATTTTGATGTTGTGGGGGTACAACAGGGTGAAAGGCAGCCTTTTGAGGAGAAGAGCGAGGGAAAGATCATTAAAGGCTGAAGGGAGGCAAAGGAGATAATTAATACCACAGGGCTTTAGAATCCCCCATGTACCTCAACAGCGTGCTCGGCTGCCAACCAGGCCTCACAATGTAATATCGCATGGAGGAAGATGACGTCAGCATTTAACGAGCTCACTCTGTTACCAATTAAGGCCTGTGGAATAAGCAATCTTGGTTTATAATGCAGTTGTGATGCAGCCGCTCTGAGCATTAAACAAATCGGCCTAGACAGAAAAAGCAAAGCACACACTGTAACATGTGTGAGACAGGAGTCTGTGCATGTTGTCCACGTTCTGAATGGAGTGTGGTGCTGAGGTAGTATTACGTGTTCGGTGAGTTGCAGCTCATGGAACCTGACTGAAGGAGTCAGCGTTGGCATGGAGCCACTCGAGCGCTCCGGTAATCCAAGGCACGGATGGAACTCAAAGCCCAGAGTGGAGGTGTTTGTCCCGGAGCCAGACGCTTCTGGAAGCCCAGTAGGCGGAGTGGGCAGGTGGGTGACTGGGGGCGGGACTGGCTGACTTGCTCTCTGGCCCGGGGTTCTCCTACCCATGTGTTATGCTGGCCACCTGGAGCCCCAGGTGGGTTGGTCCGGCTTCCCACTGATGACTGTTTTTACTGCCAGCCACCTCAGGAGATGGGGAATGGACAAGGACACAGAGGCATACACACACCAAACACAGTTGTATGTTTGAAAGAGAATGTGATGCCCTGGTGGTTTATGATTTTTCACTAAAATGTCTCACCCCAAGCATATTGCTCACTTTGCTTTGACCCATTTTCTCTTCAAATCTAACCACACTAATCGAAGCAATCCTTTGAGCTAACATTCAAGTCACTTACTTCAGTTGTGCCTCATATTGAGTTATTCATATATCTCATTCAACTGTTGTAACAACAGTTTATGTAATTGATGTGTTAATTGACGTATTGGAGTCTGATGACGACCCTATTGTCGACTGATCGTCAAATAATGTTTTTTGTTTTTTTACCCTTTACTGTTATATTTGTACCCACAAGATGTGACTAACTCGTTCAAAACCTGAAAGTGTGGTTTTGTCACTGATTTAATTTACAGTAAGGCTGGTTTTATACCAAAATAGGTTTTTTCATCACCAATTATTGGTGGATTGATAGCCTGGTTTTATAGCCAAATGTTGCGATGATTCAACTAATATTGGCAGTGTAATCAGGCCTCTCATATCAAACAGTCAAATTGACGGCTATTTGGGTGTCACCCCTTGAATTTTGTATTGTTTAGTGAAAAGAAACTGTTTTCCCATTGAGATGCTATATAGTGGTTGTCAAACAGAGACTGTTGGTGACTGCTGGCATGGAACGTGGTGGCTGTTTGAGTTTGTTGGACTCATAACTTCAATGAGGCGCAGGGAGTTGGAGTGAGGTTAACCTGGGTAAATGGCTTTTGCATATGAATGACAATTGAACAGCAATATCCCACAGGATAGCTGTTCATGAACGCAATTGTTGCAAGGAAATGAGCCTCACTTCTATAGATGGTCTTGATTTGTGAGCGAGCGCTCGCTGGACCGAGGATATGTTTTGATGTGGCATGCAAATTGTTTGCCTCCATTGAAAATTTTCTTTGAATTGAACTCGTTCCGCGTTCATAGGAAATCTGCTGACACACAAACGGAACCCAGGACGGTGCTTCACCAACAGCGTCCCGATAAATACACACAAAATGGAAGGAAAAAACCAAACACGTACAAACTCCTACATGGCATGTTTGCCTGTGTCCTGATGCTATAGAGTTTCAGTATTTTTTTCCAGCGTACTGATGTATCCACTGTGAGATTCAAAGGAATGATTTGATGTCCTGAGTCCAGGCTCCGCAGAAGGCTGCGGGATGAAGAAGAGGAGCACAGCAGTTCAAACGACATAGCTCCCTGACGGTTGGAAAAGGGGTTTCCCGCCTAAGGTGTAAGCTAGTTAGATATGGAATACGGGAGAACTTTGATCACTCTCCCCCCCAAGCCCCCTGTGCCTTACGTAAATGCAAAGTAAGTCAATGGGGCTGGAATAAAGTAAGTAAACGGTGTAGAGGAAGACTAGTGCTTCTCCAGTCGCACTTTGCTGTCGAACCTCTCTTCTCAAGATGCTCTCCGGGAGGGTCTGAAGAAGGCTCGAGAGCCACCATGGAATGTAGGTGACCCCCGTCATCTGCACAGACCCGGCATGTCAGGAGACGACAGATATTCCAAGATGAAATCCTGAAGAGGAACCATTGGGAGAAAAGTAGCGGCGATGCAGCTTTGAACACATCCACGACATAGCCAGTCTTGTCGGGGCTGGTCCAAACATAGTTGTGGTGCCTGATTGTCTTCCAACGACAAGTAGAGTAAGCTTCTTGTTCTTTTTGTCTTTGGGTGTTGGAAAGGAGCCTGCGCCATAGGGCCGTGTGGTCAGCGCTGGATTGCCATTCTCATCCACCCAGGTCCATTTAAATTGTATGCTTGAATCTTTAGAGTCCCAGTGGCACAGTACTTCCACCTAAGCAGGGGCCCGGGGAAGTGAAACAGCATTAGTGGGAGGCATTCAGAAGAGGCCCATCAACTTATTAACATGGTGTCTGAGCCTCTAAGTGGGAACCACACCTTTAATTACCTGGAGACAATCATGTCCAAGCTAATCAGGTTCTAATCAAATTAATGGGGTTTTATTTGATATCAGAGAAAGCATTAGATTAGCACACAGCGGGGTAGAATTAATCACTGAGAGAATGGTAGACAGATTATTAGGACTCATTATAATTGTCCATTAAGATAGTGTCAATAATTGTCGATTACTGAGTTTAAAGGGGCGAAGTAAATCAAGCTACGACATTACTCCAAAGACGTTGTCCCATCAAGAAAGATTCTAAAACAATAGGTTTCTGTGGCTGTGCCAGTAAGCATTCCTAAAAATAGGCCTAGTGAAGTAGCTTATTTATGGAGATTTGGTTGCATTAATTGGTGCAAGAGAACTGCAGGAAGCGTCGTTATGATGCTAATTAGGCTAGAATATTTTGGCTAATTGTTATGCTCTCCTTCGCTGATACCTTAGACTTCAATTCTTTATTCAGGATTTCTTGTTTTATCACCAGCACCTTACTACATTTGTACATGTTTTTGCATATACACATTTGACAAAATATTCCAGATGTATTCCCTATTGTAAGTTTTCCCTATTGACATCAGGCTGGCAAATTGTAATCGCTGCCGAATAGACTGCGGTCTTGTGCGGTGTGCTGTTTGCATTTTCCCATACGTGCATAGGACAAGAGGCAAGGCATTATCCTGTGTTCTATTAGACCCAGGAAGATATGCACACTCAGACACAACAAACATACAATGTGTAACCCTTTTAAAAAAGTGTGCTGTCTGGAGCAGGGAGTTTCAGATGAAATAATAAATGTCATTCCTTTGTGAATAATGCTGATTCCTGCCTTCAAAGAAAACAGGAAATGGACCTCCTCTTTAAAATTCCCTTTTTTATTAGACAGGCCCCTATTGAAATTCAGCGATGATGACAGACACAATTCTCAATCTCTCTTTCTCATTACACAACCCCCGCCCCCCAAGTCATTTTCCCCTGTCTCTGTCTCTCTCCCTGTCTTTGCAGATCAATTTCACCATCTCCCTGTCTCATTAAGCGGATCATTTTATTTTTTAAAATGAGCTTTAAAAAGGTAGATCAGCAATCTTGTCTCTCCCCAGTTTTAAGATAGCGCTGTGTCTGATTCTCCCCTTTTCCTCCCAGTCTGATCTGTCTCTCCATCTGTCCCATAAGGTGTGATGAAGGATTTGGATTGATGTGAAACACAGACATACATGTACACTTACATAAACCAGGGTCTTTTGTTTGCACAGGTACTAAGCTAGTTTCTTTGAAAGAAAGTGACATGAGAATGCTTGTAAGACAGTAAAGGATGATGAAGTCTTTTTTCAAAGGTAATGCGTTCTCGTTGGCATTTTGGATTACCCAGAGATCGGAGAATTGCGATAGCCGGGGTTTGCAAACTGTACCTAGATTTGCAATTCAGTGTTTACAGATGCATCAAAAGCGTAGGCATTAAAAAAAAAAAAATCCTGTGATCCTGCAATCTCTGTTCCCCACCTCGGGAAAGGTTTAGGCTCCCAAAAATAGCTCACTGCAGTGCTGGAAAGCGTACACCCTGTAAACGGCTAAGTGGCTTGGTGTTACAGTGCAGGCGTGCTACCTTGCCATTTTCTCTGGTATCCTCCCTGCTTCTCGTGACGATAGTGCTCTTAAGATCTCTTAATGTGAATGACACTAGAGGCCGAGCTAAGAGGCCAGCCCACGGTAAATGTTTCTGTAAGACATAACACAAATCAATGTGAAATCTGCCAGTGAGGCAGGAATTAAGGTGGTTTGGGAGAAATGAGCTTGGAGTATTCAGCCCTGGGACTAGAGTCTCGGAATGCGGAAAGCTTTCATCTGTAGAGATGGGTGAAGACCGCTCTGGGTGGAGAGGATGTGGCTCCCTGGGAAGGCGCTGTACATTGCAGGGGATTTGGGGCTGGTGTGTGTTGATCCAGGAGTGATGTGGATGTGTGTGGCGCTTGGTCTTTTCTAGCTATGTGATTCTAAATAGAGGTTCTAGTGAAGGACATCTAGAGTCTCCATGAACAATCCTCAAAAAGTAACCGTAATATTAAAACATTTCATTATGTTTAAATGAGTCAAAGCCGTGTGAGCAATAAAAAGTGCTGACGTGCTATACGAAGTCAATGTTTCCCTGGACGCATGCCCTTCTTACGTTTCTCATCGATAAGTAATGAAAACACACTAATGAGAAATATTTCCCCTAGGAAACTGCAATATTTACACAGGGCCCTATATTTTGAAGCTGAGAGCGTGGCTTAAGGCAAACATACAACAATTTGTCGGAAGCAAACTGTTTGTCTTCCAGGGCAGAGAACAAATCTGATTGATCTGTTAAGGGCCAATACCAAGCCTCCTTATTGCAGACAATGAAATGTCATCATCCTAGCTGCCTACGCCGTCCAAAAAATGAACACATCAGAAGCTTGGCATTCTGGGTCGTAAATATGTCTGTTCCCGGAGTGCGGTGTCAATCACAGGCGGGACTTCCAGACTCATCAACTGGAGACACGTGGAACTTGACGTGAATGACTTCCCATGGACAGAGCCAGAGCGTCTGTGGAGGAGCAAAGTGAGACTGTCAGAGTGCCACCAGGAATGGGAGTCCATGTCGCAGGGAGGGACAGATGCCAATTAGTGGATTTATGGGTTTCATGTGCCCTTCGACGCCTGGTTGTCATGGCCACCAGGCCAACGGCTTTTGTGGGGATCTGTGGGCACAGGGATGTTGGTGTGTGTGTGTCTGTGTGTGTGTGTGTGTGTGTGTGTGTGCGTGTGCGTGCGATAATAAATCAGTGCGTTAACCCCTGACCCCTCTCTCCTGACTCCTCAATCAGCCACTGGTCTGTTGTGCAGGCTGGCAGAGTTTCCGCTCTATCATCTTTGCTGCTGTCTCTCTCTGCCCAGAAGCTTCTCATTGAGACAGACTGGCAGTACAGAGCAGGGTTTTCCTTAGGCCGCTTTGTCTGACGAGAAAATTTGGAGGAAAAAAAAAACCAGACGGTAGGTAATCAGAAACGTCCTGCAGTCAACCAGTTGTATCTGTTTGCAAACTTTGCTGCACTTGGGCTAGTTGCAGAGTTCTTGGATGCATCCGAATAGACTGACATTATTTATTGCTGCTGTGCAGAATGTTCAAGGCACAAGGAAAATGCCTTTAGGGAATTGCTTGGTATCCAGTAAGAAAATCCGGAGAGAGGGAGAGAGAGAGATTTTGTTTGTCTGTCTGTGGGTGTATGTGCATATGTATGTGTGAGAGATTTAAAATAAGAGAGAGAGAGATGCCCAACGGCCTCATGTGACTGACTGCGTTGTTTGTGTGTTCTCCAGCTGGCTTCGGGGATCTACAGCTTTGCCTGCTCCCTGTGGAGCCACCACACCGACTGCTTCCTCCAGCAGACCTACGCCCGTGACGAGGCCTCCGCCCTGGGCTCGCTGGAGAGAACTCTGCTCTCCCTGAAAGGCACGTCTCAGTTCACACCGTGCGCGTGTGGGCTTGCCAATCAACAGACCTGCACACATAGACAAACACACTCACACACATCTCACAACTTATCAGACGTGATGCAAACTTGCATGGTGAACTTTGAATTGACTTATGTTTTTTTTCTTCTTCAGTTCTTCGGAAACTAACGGTCCATGGATTCCAGGAACCACAACAGAATTTGGAAGTGATGGTGAGAGGACTATCCGATCTGTTCTTCTGGTTCAGTGATGTGGTTGGTCAGGACACTCTAGCCCCCAGTGACTTGGTTTGCTGCAGTAACGGGTGGAAGGGTGGGAGGAGTCTGAGGCAGCTCCTTTTGTAATGCTAATGGAAGTTACACAGGGCATTTCAATGGCCATTCACTTGTGTTCCAGCGGGCCTGTTGAACCCAGAAGGCTGTGGGCATATTCTGTGAAATGACGGGCTGCTCGTAGGCTGATTATTCATAGAAACGGACGGGAATTGGCTGAGTCCAGAGATTAGAGCCTCCCCTCAAAACTCCCCTCAAAGCCCTGGAGCGAGGGTAAAAAAAGGGGGAAGTTCTGGAACACTTAATTTCATTTAGACTCACTGTGCCATAAGAAAAAACTGATCTATTTGGGGTTGGAGTACGGCACACTGCCTAGGCTTTCCCTCCGCCCGTGGCTTAGCCTTAATGGAATAATTTTTTACAGAGCGCCGCAGTCTTTTGAACTCTCCCTGCTTTTCCCGCCGCTCTCCAAGCGAGTGGCATGTGTGAATGCACAGCAGGGGGGAGGGGGGCCGTCTGTGGAGCCCCTCAGTGGCCCTGTAAGGAGAGGCTCAAAGTGAACCGACTTCAAGGTTGCCTTCCTGAGCAGTTTACGGAGCGGGAAGGGGAAGGCAGGCTCCGCATTCGCACATCTCTCTTTGTCCGTTATTCCTCTCATCCGCGCGGTGCGCTCGTAGCGGAGCAGCAGCCAAAATAATAGTCCACAGCCACACTTTGGACTGTAATCGGCCGCGGCGGTGCTCTACCCCCCCACTGTCTGCTGCACAACATGTCCAGCGGGATGGCCTGCCACCACTGAGCGTCAGCTTTGTTAGCGGCTAACGGGCGCGTGGCGGCGGCGCCCCCCAGTAGCTGTCCTTGAGCTGAGCAGGACGCCCGTCCGGAGCCAGCAGGCTGTGTTTAGCGCGTGGCTCTGCGGGGCCAGCCCGCCGAGTTCACCGCCGAGAGACACGGGTGGACGAGTGCGCAGCACGCCGACAATGAATGATTGATCACTGCGTGTTTACACCGAGTAATTACGCCACTAACAGGAGGCTCTGGCTGGGGGCCTCGTGGTTTTATGGAAATGCAGACATTAAAAAGACATTATGTCTCCACGCAGCTGCTTGTTTAACCTTTGGCAGACACGAGGACATGGAATAATCTATATGGGTCTGGTTTATTTTGTTATGGCCAAATGTATACTATGTTACGTGAGAGTTGCTACTTCTATTTGTAGCTTTGTTGGCTCCTGATTTTCTCTCTGCACCCACAAGCGCTTGTTTGAGTGTCTATTCAGCATGTGCAGTGTTTTTCAGCTGGGTTTATAAACACACTGGAATCCTATTCATTTGACGGTGAATTGCTGTTGCATTTCCAAACTGAAATGAGAATAACCTACAGGCACAGTCTTACCATGGTTGAAGGTTTGCTTAAGGCCAATTTTGGTGGCCGCTCACAAACTTTACCTACAAAGCGCGCACGCGGACACACACGCATGCATGCATGGACACACACTCACACACACACAACAGAGGTACCACCACTCAGCCCACACACACACACACAGTCATTAGTAATCCAATACAGTATTCGGATCTGCGTCTGAGCTTCCCTGTCACCTTGCTGTGACCTGGAACAAATTATGCTGTGGCGCTGGGAGAGATAATCACTGTTAAACGGGTCAAATATGGTAATGAGAGAGAGCTTTGACCAGGATGCCATTTGAATTAATGAGCTATAATGATTGATAATGACTGATGGAGCCCCGATCCAAAATCAAACGTCCCCTATTTGCATGCATTGCTCATTGTCCATGGGTCGGCGCTCTCTATCTACTCCCATTCACGGGGAGGGGATGGGGGCTGGAGTCCTCCACTCTGAAACCTAGACTACAAATTGGTTGATGCATGAAAAACAAAGTGTTGCTCATTCTCTGGTGTCACTGTGACCTCCCAACACTTTTCCGGGACTTCTAAAGTGGAACGTCGAGAAGGTTCCGCTAATGTGCTCCAGACCTCTCCGCGGTGGGACCTACCTGTCACACCCTCAGGCCCCCCCCGTCACCCACCACGACCCATTAAACCCGTCCCCTGTCCTCCTCGGGTTTACACCCGACCCCCGGTACAGTAAACAGCCCAGGGCCGCTAAATGAATCATCGGGGCTGGGTGGAACGCACAGTTAGCTAGACCCAACAGCTTTGTCTGCTACACGAGAGGCGGCGATAAACATTTTTGCCCCTGGAGTCAAGAGAGAGCAGCCCCCCTCGCCGGCGAATATATTTGGAGATAAATCTTCCCTCTGACAATTTGATAAGAAAGGGGGATGCACAATGGGCCTCTGTGTTGCATAATTTATTCTCTGTTGTGACATGATGGCTGGGAGGAGAAGTTCATGCAGAACAGACCATTAATTAGATTGCAGGCCGTGTTTATGTCGCTATGACCAAGTTGTAATTGTGATTTTTGCCCGGCAAATTGTAGATTTATGATGCAACAGTGCAACATATATCATTCCCATAGTTTAAAACTTGGATCTTTTTTTTTCTTTCTTCTGTGATACTTTTGATTCATTGCAAAAATAATCGTGTGTGTGTGTGTGTCTTTTTCACTCAGTGCTTGCGTTGGGTTTTAGACTGTAGGTGTTGTATTCCGCTCCATGCCGTTTAAGCGTGCTTTTTGATTTCCTAATGCGCCCTCAAACACAGCTCTGTGTTTGTGTTTGCTCTCGCTGTAGGTTTGGAGCTCCGCCTGCATGCCATTAGCGGAGCCTGCTCGATGGCTCTGTGATCCCCCACGCGCTCACACACACACACACACACACACACAGAAATTTGTCAGTCACATTTTGCTTCACAACCACACCGGCCGGCTGCCCCTCCGACAGCACAAAAGGACGACTCTTTTTTTACCCCCATACCAAAGGACCTAACACGCCTGCCAGGGTATTTTTGTTACCTCTAAGCCTCCCCGCTTCCTCCACCTCCAGCCATATTCTGCCCATTACCTCCTCAAAGGGTCTTCTTTAGCGTAGCTCCCCGTCCCTCTCACTCCTTAATGGTATCACACCCGGCTCCCTCCAATCAGCTGTCACTCTCTTCACACCTTCTGCCCTCTCTTCCTCCTCCTCCTCCTCGCTCCTCCTGTGGTATTACCTTCAGACCCTTTCCTGCTCCAGTGACTGAGAGAGTCAGAGAGAGAGAGATTCCAAGTCTGTGAGCTGCCAGCTGACTGTCCTGGTTTGGGTCTGCTGAACCCCAGTCTGGTCCTCCTGCTGCCTTAATACTGGGCAACACGCGCACTCAAAGCGAAAGCTTCTGAACTCATTCGCACGCACACACACACAGTGCTCAGACAGTGTTCCTACACTCCTAATCCTGTTGAGGCAATCATGAGTGATGTGACCGCCTAGATGTCAATGAGATTAAGCTCTACCCTCATCTCTCCTCTTCCTCCCCCTCCCCTTCTTCGTCCTCCTCTACGCTCTCCTTTCTCCCCAGGGATTCCTCAATGCCGTGTTCGACAGACTCAAACAGTTCCTGGAATGCTGTGAGTATCTCCCCTCTCCCTCTCCCTCAAACAGTTTGTGTCTCTCTTGTTATGGGCTGGTAACGCTGACAACCGCCGGCCCTGGCCCTAATCTTCAGCACGGAGCGGCCGAGACGCAGAAAGGAAGGGAAACATCATTACCCATATCTGCTGCTGCCATCACTCCCCACGCCGTCTCCTGAGGCAGGGTCAGGGTGTGCCGCTCGCCGCCGGCGATAAGCGGCCCATGGCCCTGGCGCTTGGCGAATTAAGCCGCGGTGTTTCTCTCCCCTGGAACAGTCCTCGTGGTGGACGCCGTGTCTGGTAACCGCCGGGGATTGTAATCCACCCCCCCATCCCAGTGGAGCTCCCCCCTCGGTTCGCGGCCTCGTTATCTGTCTGTCTGTCACAGCGTTTATGACAGACGGATAGCTGTGGTTATAATGGACCAGAGCTGACAAAGCGTGATCCAATTCCCTCGCTCCGCTCCGTCTTCCACTCTATAGGGGCTACATTTAGAATAATACATCTCTCTCTCTATCACTCGCTCGCTGTTTTTCCCTCTCATCCCATCTTTCCGTCTCGCACAATTTTTCCCCCTCCATCCGAGCAGGCCAGATGTTTAGTAACAGGAGCGAGCGAGCGTGTGTACCGAGACAGCCCCAATCCCACAGGTCCCCAGTCTCCTTACGATTCTACCCGGCATCCCACAGGGAAACCGCACCTGTCACGCAGACAGCTTCATATCACAGCCAACTTAGAGGCTGCCCCCGTAATGCAAATCAAAAGATACACTGCCCTCTGATTGGAGCTTTCTGGTCACATGATTTAACATGTGATCAGTGGCTTTCCCGACAATGGTAGGCAGGCAGGGTCTCACCTCCTCTGTCTCTCTCACTGCTCGGGGGTCACACTCCTCCCCCCTTTTTTCTGTTTCCACCTATCTCCTTTTTGCTGTCACTATCTGACCCCTCTTCCTTTCTCTATCTATTCATTTGTATTTTTTCCCCCTTCTCTGTTCCCTTCTTATCACCTCGATCGTGATCTCGTTACTCAAGACAAGATCAGGTGCCACTTAACATAATTTCCTCCCTGCTGTCTGGTGGCGAGAGCCACTCTGCTGTGCCCGGAGGGGCTGGAGATCGCTGGGAGAGGAGAGGCATGTGGTCCTGCCCCTGGGGCTCCATCGGACATGGGGGTAAAGCCCCACAGGTCCTCAGCTGACGAGTGCCTGGTTTGCTGATGGTTTGCTGATGGTTTGCTGGTGTGTTGCAGGCCGGCAGGTGGGTCCGGACAGCACGTGCAGGGAGAAGCTGGAGAAGACCATCATCCTCTACACCAAAGTGGTGAGTCTCTGTCCGCCCAGCGTCGGGGCTTTGAATCCGCGTCACGGTGACGGGTGGCTGACGAGGACCCTCGCTCCCTTTCCCCCTCCTCCCTGCAGTTGTTGGACTTCCTGGAGGTGCACCCGTGCGCCTTCATCCCGCTCATCCAGCGCTCGCTGGAGTTTGCCGTCGGCTACGTGTTCACGCCCGCCGGCGAGGGTGTGGTCTTTGAGCGCTTCACCGTCCAGTGCATGAACCTCATCAAGCTCATCGTCAAGAACGACGCCTACAAGCCCTGCAAGGACATGGACGGTAGGCAGGGAGAGTGTGGGGAGGGCATGGCAGAGTGGGGGGAGAGGGGAGGAGGGAGGGGAATGTGCACTGGAGAGAGAGAAAGCAGACGGAGAGGCAGCGTGTCCGCGTCTGACACCAAGCGCCGCGGCTCATACAGTCTGTCATGTGAGTCATTTGAAGTGAAGCTCTTCCTCTGCCCCCACCCCCCCACGCCCCCCTTCGGATCAGATTGATTCCGGGCCATCACAGCCGTTCATTAGGCCCAGCCAGTTCCCCCAGCAGCACGCTCAGTGTCTGGGTAGGGGGAGAAGGGGGGGGGCTCTCTGTGTTACCGTGGGAAGAGCTTAGTCAGAGCGCAACGTGGGCCCCCTTTGTAGTCGCACGGCACGGGGGTTTGGAGCGCAGCGTGACAGTTGAAAGGAGACGAACGAACTCGCGCCGCAACCCCTCGTAACTTATTTAGCGTGTGTGTGTGTGTGTGTGTGTGAGATCATTAGCCTATCTCTGTTAGCTTTTCATCAATAATGACTGAGGCGGGGTGGGGTTGGGGCACAGATCTGGGTATGGGGTGGATCTTTTTGATGTGTGATGTGGTTGGCGCTCCGTCACACTGCCAACGTGGTGGAGTGATCGTCTCGTGGGCGAGCCACGGCATCCGTCTCAGTTGTTCTGTCCCCCCCCCCCCCCCCCAGAGAGTAAACCGGAGAGCCTGGAGGCCCACCGGATCAAGACGGCGTTCTTCACCCACCCCACGCTCACCGAGATCGGCAGGCGCCTAGTCTCCCACTACCTCCTGCTCACGGAGGAGGAGCTCACCATGTGGGAGGAGGACCCAGAGAGCTTTGGTAAACTGAGCAGATTTACACACACACACACACAGTCTCTGCACAGAAATCACGTGGTATCTCCCACTGAGTGTGTAGGCAGGGCCCGGGTCCACTGCCCTCTCCCTCCCAGTCCCAGGGGAGCCACCCAGGGTCAGCCCTCATTTCCACAGGCTGCAGTAATCTGCCTGGCCACAGAACTCTCTCTCTCTCTCTCTACATCCCTCGATGTGATTCACAGTATACACTGTGTCTGTCCTCCCTAGCCTTACTATGACTCCCAGAGTTCATTGGGAGAGTAGGCATGGCTTGCAGTCCTGTTGTAAAGCCGTCTGAAGTAGAACCAGAGGGCCTGTTGACTGTAGCAGCCGACTTCTCTTATGGCTAAGGGAGCGCTCCTTTATTGCGTCGTATAAGATGATGGCTGTAAAGCCCCCCTGGGTAATTCAGTGACACTTCAGTTAATCTGCTTCCCAGTACAGTCGCTCAGTTTGTGTTGGAGGCTACTAGACTACTGGGCCTGGGGCTCCTGTCCTCTCCTCCCCTCTCCTCTCCTCCACTCTCCTCTGATTTGTGTCTGTGTTCTTTATTTCTACAGCTGTTGAGGAAACAGGTGGCGACTCCTGGAAATACAGTCTACGGGTGAGTGGATGCATGCACATCACACACACACACACACACACACACACACACACACACACACAGACACACACACGCTGATGGACAGATCCCCAGATAGAAGCAGACCAAGTTGAATTAAGGGTTCCGAGTTTTATTTAGGCCACTTACCTAAAGACAGGTAGACACACAGGCAGACAGATGGAGGCACGCGTGCACAATTACTCTCTTGCCAGACAGACAGCCCCGTCTCAGTAACTCTGTAACCACTGCTTGGCCACGTGTGACAGCAAGCAGAAACACACCTGAGAACATCCCCTAAAAGGCGGTGGTGGTGTGTGTGGTGTATGGGGTGTGTGTGGTGTATGGGGGTGTGTGTGGTGTATGGGGGTGTGTGTGGTGTGTGGGGGGGGTGTGGTGTGGGGTGTGGGGTGTGTGTGTGTGTGTGTGTGTGTGTGTGTGTGTGTGTGTGTGTGTGTGTGTGTGCGTCCCGCGGTGATGCATGGTGTCAGTGCAGCCGCCTCACGCTCCATTACCCCACCACATCTGTCAGCCCTGCACCGGGACAGCCATCTAACCAGGCAGCACATTGTCTCCAGGTAGCCCAGTATCCAGAGGCCGTGTGGCTGCATAGCTCAGAGACAGGGAGGGGGGGTCCGTCCCAGGAACACCACCCGCTTAATGCTCCGGTGGAGAGGCGGCTGCTGTTCACTTTTGATGACATTAGGCTATATTGCAATCCATATTTTTTTTGGTATGGATATTGATGGGGTTCATCATTAAGTTGGAGAGCACACCTGAAGAACGCTATAATTGAATTGCTCGGGGAAATATGAGGGGCGATATTGAAATGTATGAAAACCCTCCCCCAAGGGTTTTCGAAATCCAATGGAGCGCCTCCGCCAGCCTTTTCAAACAACCTGTAAAGTGGAGAAGGAGCCCAGCCGGGGTCGTACACAAGTTTATTGCATTGATTTTCCTTCTTTTCCCAAGACTCTTTTCCGACGATGTTTAGGTAATTGGTGGCGGATGCCTCAGTGTTGGTCCCGCCACAGGCCAATGGGGGCAAATAGCTGTTGCTATATATTTAGCCCAACAATTTTCTTTTCTAATGTGCTTTTCAAAGACCGTCTGTTCCGTGGTCTCCTCTGGTTTTTCCTCTCTGGTCCGTTTTAATCAGCGAAGGGTAAGAGCCCCTCTCTGCTTACCCTCAGCGCCGGGCTCTCCGAGCAGAACTCCAGCCTGGCTGTCCTTTTAATGCACACATCCCTCCTCACACTGCTCGGGAAAGTGCAAACCCACTGGACCATGGTTCCACTTTCACTGATGTAGTTCAATCTGTTTGTCAACCAGAGAGGACGACATGGTAGTGTGGTTTGACACACTGGGAGTGTTAGAGGCAGAGCCTCCTAGTGGCTGTGACTCCGGGACCTTGGTATTTTAGACCTCGGTTGGCTTTGGCCCCGGCGTTGGTAAGCGGCGCGTCACCTCCTGCTTCGCCGGTCTCCGGCGGCTCCCATGACGACCAGCCGGGAAAGCCGACTGGAGACCAGCCCTGGTGTGTATTGACGCGTGCGTGCTCCCAGAGGGCCGAGGGATAACTGCCGTTATTGGACTTTCATCTTCGCACGGAAGGTCAACTCTGTAATAGGCGCCACTTGACCCCTGATCCAATCCGCGCCACAATTGACCGCTGCTGCGGGTGTTTGGATCAACATGCTGGCTCCGCTAACCCCCTCGTTCAGAGGCCCCCGGTGTTGATCGAGCTGAGTGATTGAGGTGCTTTGTTGTGTTGAGGGATTCCGATTGGCCTGTCCATGTGATAATATGTGTGTGTGTGTGTGTCTGTTTCTGTCTCTTTCCCTGCTTGTCTCCGCAGCCATCCACAGAGGTGTTGTTCCTGGACATCTTCCACAGCTACAGCCAGACGCTGACCCCGGTGCTGCTGGAGATGGTCCAGAACCTGCAAGGTCAGGGCCTTAACCAGCGAATTAACCTCGGCGGGTCCCAGTGCCCTGATAGAGCAGGCTCTCACTGCCAGCTGGGCAAAGCCATGTGACCTCCTGTGTAGACTCACACACACACACAGACACACATACACGGTGCACTCAGGCAGCCATTAAACACGAGGACAGACACACACTCGCACGGTTGCTCAAACATATGAACTGAGGCGCATTCACAAACAAAGTTGGCAAAAAAACAAACGCAAACACACCCCCAAACGCCCACACACACACCCCCCCCCCCCTCACACACACACACACAGAGAGACAACCCATGTAGGAACCTCAAGTAGCTGTGAAGTACCTGTCAAGCCTAACAAACGGTCCACAGGGCTGTGACACCAACAAGTGATTGCAGCATCTTGTTCTTGAATTAGCTGTTTGCCGGGCCCCAAACGCGGGGTAATTACAGGCTGCGCTCGCGGCCTGTCTCCCAGCCGGCGTTTCCCTCTAACAGAGTGGAATTGGGCCCTGTCGGAGCGAAGCCGTGCGCCAGATTGAATTGTTCCGCAGGAACGGAAGGGCGGCCCCGCATTGATTTCTTGTGGGGGGTGTTTTCATGTGGTGCGTGGGAGAGCCCTAACAATGGTGGGAGGGCAGGAGGAGGCGTGCGGGCGCGGGTAAGAGACGGGGACATGACAGGGGCTGACAAGAAGATGGAGGCCTCGGGGTGTCTCTGTCGAGACACGCCTCCATCTGGCGGCGCTCCGCCACGAGATGGATGCACGCCCGTCCTTGGAGAGGAACCATACAGCAGGTACCACATAGGTGGCATCTGTTTTGGGGGGAGAAACTCCAGAACAAACAGTGCTGCGTCTGAGCAGCACACTCCCTCACAGCTGGTCGCCCGGTCACAGTGGAACAGCTTATTCCGTACGCGGTTGTTTAAAAGTATCAATACCGCAACCTTTGGAAAGCGAAAGTCAACTCCTGTAATAGAATTTCCCCACTTGAGTATTGATTTTCTCTCTGTCGTGTGTGTGTGTGTGTGTGTGTGTGTGTGTGCGGGTGCGGGTGTGCGTGCGCATCTGTGTCTCGTTTTTCAGGTCCAACAAATGTGGAGGACCACGTCCAGCTGCTGATGAAGGACGCAGGTGAGTTAAGGTCTGCTTGACAGCATGCGTTCAGCTCTGCCCTGAGTTTACCGCTCTCCCCTTGGAGGGGATCTGGAGCCAACACCACTCAATCAGGGAGTTTTAGGGAGCGTCTTTAACGCTGAGTCATGAGGCGTTGGCCTGGCCTCGTGATGAGAGCCCATCCCGGGTGGTGCCACCGCGCCACCCACCCATCCATCAGTCCATCCACCCATCCATCAGTCCATCCACCCAGCCTCCAGGAGCAATCAGGGGGGCTGTGGAGCAGGCTCACCGGGCACAGGCTCCTTTCTCCCAAGCACACTCTCTCTCTCCCCCCCCCCCCCCCCCCACCCCTTCTCTGATTTCTTCCTGTTATCTACCGCATGGACAGCCATTCTGCTTATTACTGCATCACAGCCCCTCCCTGCTCTGTCACCCGCTGTCTGTCTGCCCGCTGGCCCTCTTCGTGGCACAGGCCATAAACTCCCCGCTGGCCCCCGCGTGGGTCTGTGAGCGCGGCTCGGCGGAGCGGCTTTTTATCGACGGCCTCAGCCACTCGCACGCGTGCGTCCATCCGTCTGGCCTGATGGCGTCCCGCGCCCCTCTCATGAAGCCCAGCTGTGCGAGCGGATTTCTCATTTGCGTGGTGGGAGCAGGGAGAACATTGGGCGTTGGAAAAAGGGAAAGGTCAAAGCGGGAGCTCATTATCCCCTGCTCAGCCGTACTGAGCCAAACACGGCCGCGGTAAAGCGCTCCGTAATGAGGCGCGCACGGCGAGGCTCATCACACCGTTGATGGACGGAGCGCCGCGTCTCTCTCTCCCTCTTTCTCTTTCCCACTTTCCCCCACCTTCTCTCTCACTTTCACTCTTTCTCTCCCCCTCTCTCTTTCCTACTGCCCCCCACCTTCTCTCTCACTTTCACTCTTTCTCTCCCCTTTTCTCTTTCCCACTGTCCCCCACCTTCTCTCTCACTTTCACTCTTTTTCTCCCCCTTTCTCTTTCCTACTGTC
>JAVQJS010090336.1:0-12823 GCA_036024795.1 Galaxias rostratus | reverse complement strand
GAATATAAACACACAACGATACATAATTAGGTCATAGATCATTTTTAAGTGATACATGAGAGGTAATTTCTTTAGGGTATGTTAATGGATCATGGACAATTTATAATCTACAAACATTTACAAATGTAAAAACACCATATTTGTGAAAACCCTTTTGGTTACATTTGAGTAAGATAGCTTACAACTCTGATTAATAGTATAGATTGAAAAATATCTTAAAACTAAAGGGAAAATGTTGAGGCTTACTCCAGTTTAACTTAAGTATATTTTTTGTGTATACATAAACTTCTATGACATTGTCATGTATCCTAAATTGTTACATCCTTTAAATCTAACTAAAGTTGCGCTAAAGTACCCTTTTACTAATCCATGAAATAAAATACTCTCCAAAAAACAAAGATAAAAGCAATTCATGTGTGGCTTGTGAAATAACCTTTTGCTGTTAAGAGCTTATATGTAGCTGTTGGTTCACGAATTGAAGCTTTGGTGCTAATTTGAACTGACATGTATCATGAAAGCCTTGTCCTGCACACACCTCTGGCGGGCAGCCTATCTGTATGACCACTGTTTTGAAATAGTCTCCCCAAGGGCCCATTGCAGCGTTCTGTCACAAACCATTCATGCCTTTTACAATCAGAAACTCCCCTGTGTGATTTCCCTCGAGACTAATGATAAATAACATTAATACTGAAACACACACGATGCATTAAAGGTTATCACACATTTATAAACCCGAAACCTTTAACTTGCTCATGATCTGCTTACAGCTCATAACTGAAACATATTATTAAGTGTTACGTGAATTGGCTTTTTTCATGTACACAAACAATGACAAATGAAGGGGAGAATGCCGTGAGCAATATTTTTGCTGTGTTTTCAATCTAACCCAGTGCATTGCATTGGCAAGTTAACGCGTGTGTAAAGTGAGCTGTCATTACCCTAGGACTACCGAGTGAATATCTTCCTGCGGCAAAAGTGGAATGACCCACGCCTGGCCTACAGTAAGTACCCGGACTCGTCTCTGGACCTGGACCCCTCCATGTTGGACTCCATCTGGAAGCCTGACCTTTTCTTTGCCAACGAGAAAGGAGCCAACTTCCATGATGTCACCACTGACAACAAGCTACTGAGGATCTTCAAAGATGGCACGGTCCTCTACAGCATCAGGTGAGATGAATGTCAGGATCAGCTTCTGTCAGATTTGTTGGTGAACACGCCTCACCTCAAAGTGATGTATGTATGTGATATATATATATATATAATTATGTTGAATTCAAGCAACTTGGGTGTTAGAAAAGGATTAAAAAAATTGAATGTATATTATTATTATTAGAGTGAAATCCTTCCAACAAACACTAAATATACAGTATATAGTCATTGTCAAAAATTTGATAAGTTAAAAGTTGGTGAGAGACAACTTGCCCCTTAATTACCTTTGTAGGGGAATTTCCTCTGTAACAAAGACGGTCCACTCAAGGGTATGAGGCTTTGAAGGGATTTGCTGAGCGCTGTCAAACAGCCTCTAGTTTCCATACCAGGCTTCACTACAGGAGAAGCACTGACCGATGGAGCACCCCCAAACCAATCCGTCCCACGGGGGTTGTTTCTGTACGGATGGATACGGTGGATGTGAGGGAAGCATGTCTGTGTATTTATTCCCCAAGGTGGTGTCTACAAGTCAATCTGTTTGAATTGTTACAATCAGTAAGTAAAAAAAAAAAAAGAAGCAACCAACACACAGCCTACTCTTGCTAGATGAGACAGAACAAACCTATCTCTCAATAGCCCCCTCTCAGAGAATCGGTCCCACACATGGGCCCAAATCTGTGTGACCAGATATGAAAATATGTTTCATTCACAATTTCAATATCACTTCAGTTACACTCCACACATTGGATTTTTCTCGGCTTCACCGCAAAGTGATGCGGATCAATTTGGAGTCCATTTGGAGAGCCGAGGCATGCAGGCATGCAGGCAGGCTGAGGGGTTTCCCAGGTGTGGAGGCAGACGGGGTTGGTGGTGGTGGTGGTGGTGGTGGTGGTGGTGGTGGTGGTGGTGGTGGTGGTGGTGGTGGTGGTGGTGGTGGTGGTGAAGAGACAGAAGGAACTGAAAGGTGGTTAGCCACTTTCTCCATTCATGGGAAAAATGAGAGAACCTGAAGACGACACTACCTCTCCAAGACAATAACCCCTCTGTAATGAAAGTGTGATAGGAACCTGCTGAAGGGAATCCCACATGCTGTGTGGGAGGAGATGCTCAATCCCCCAGGAGATAGAGGTTGCTAGAAAGAGCGTTTGCTGCAGCAGAGGAAAGTTCCATTAGCACATATAGGCTGTGAGACATGCTGCTGCTGTGTAACCCAAAGGAGACAATGCACGGCGACATTCACTCCACAACACACAATGACTCCATGGCGACAACTTAGTCATCTTTCTGTTGCCCCTATAGGTTGACGCTCATTTTGTCTTGTCCTATGGATCTCAAGAACTTTCCCATGGATGTACAAACCTGCACGATGCAACTGGAGAGCTGTAAGCTATTGTTCCAGTACAGACCTTCATGCATTGTTTTTTTGTTCTTGCTATTTATCTGACATGATATCTTACGGTTTCTCTATTTACTCCTCCCATGCAGTTGGCTACACCATGAACGATTTGATCTTTGAGTGGTTGGGAGAGGGAGCGGTGCAGGTTGCAGATGGGCTTACTCTGCCCCAGTTCATCATGAGGGACGAGAAGGAGCTCGGCTACTGCACCAAGCACTACAATACAGGTCAGAGAACACACCCTGCAGATCACAACACTACCCTTCACCTTATAAAAGCTGGGAGTTTACATTAGGCACTGAACTGTCTGGACCGCAACGTGTGCCTGTTTCTGGGTACTACGTGCTTGAACAGGTAAATTCACCTGCATCGAGGTGAAGTTCCACCTGGAGCGACAAATGGGCTACTACCTGATCCAGATGTACATCCCCTCGCTCCTCATCGTCATCCTGTCCTGGGTGTCCTTCTGGATCAACATGGACGCAGCCCCCGCCAGGGTGGCCCTGGGCATCACCACTGTGCTCACCATGACCACCCAGAGCTCCGGGTCCCGCGCCTCCCTCCCAAAGGTAAACGTCTGGTCGGCTTCAATACGGAACGCGATGGGGACGCTCGAAAGCCTCTGACTATCAGCAGGAAAACAGCTGGTGGGAATATTGGGTAAAAATGTTTATGCCCAGGCAATTGGCAGGTTGCGACATGTCTGAGAAAAAGACTTTCACGTGCCAATTGAAAACAAACATGCTTTATGAAACTAGAAATCCAACAGACCACCACATTGCGTATGCGTGCGTGTACTGTAACTGATAACAAAAGCAACGAATGCATTGCGGCTGCCCCATTTGGCCACGCTAATTTGGCATTCACACTTCACAACGTCCACTCTCAGCATGTGAGTCATCTCTGGAAGATCAATCACTCCCACTCGTTGGCCTGGTGACCACACAGGGTTAGACCACGTCAAAGAGGCCCACATGAAAGAGACTCACTCGCGCTGATAAATATTTAGAAGGAGGCCTTGGAGAGCCCCTACTCAACAAAACAATACCGCCCTATTCCTTAAGCATGCTCAAAGAATGCCGTTGGTTTTTTTCATCATGCAAATCACCTGTCAGGATGAAACAGGATGGAGGTGAGGTCACTCCTTGTCCTAGATGAAGAGGAGCAACCTAGTCTTGACGGCTTCATCTCACTTTGGTGGAGATGGAGATGAAACGGACTTATAAGGACTCTTCTTGAGAGCTACCGTTTCCTTTGCATGGCCTCGGGGCTAATTAGGCAGTCATTACTCCATCCCTGCTATCCCTGATATTGACATGAGCTTTGACGCATTAGTAAATAAACACTGCCCCCCTAATTATAGTGATTTGGAGCACTATGTTAAAAATCGAGATGATGGGAAAGTGAATTGCTGGTTACAAAATAGCTTCTCATGATTGGAAAGACCATTGGGATTTTTCAGATTTTTTATGTGATTAACTTAAAAACAGATCTATTTATTTAAATATGAATGGATGTTATATTAATACTCACTTTCACAGCATATGCAGACATTATTAACATTTAATGAAAGAAAACTGTTTGTTGTTCTGTCCCTGTTGCAGGTTTCTTATGTGAAAGCCATTGATATTTGGATGGCTGTTTGTCTCCTGTTTGTGTTTGCTGCCCTGCTGGAGTATGCTGGGGTAAATTTTGTCTCCAGGCAACAAAAAGAGTTCCTTCGCCTGAGGCGAAGACACCGACGGAATCACAAGGTAAACACACTTGAGTCTTCTGTTTTGGCCCTGGCACAAAAAAAATATTCTTAAGGAGTTTGCAGGGGAAAAAGTGAGTGAACCGTATTTAACACACACACACACACACACACACACACACACACACAAACACACACACACACACACACACACATACACACACACACACACACACACACACACACACAAACACTCTTTAATAGGGTTTCCGAAGATGAGTTTTCCTCAATTATATCTGTCTGAGTAAATTGGTAGGTCCACGTTAAGTTGTTCAAATTTAAACTTTTGCTTTGGTGAAGTCTTGTTATTGAGAATCATCACTGGAAGACATTCAGCTGGGTACCCACTGCTGAGGGAGCCACTGAACATCAGGCCTTTAGGTAGTCTCAGATGAAGAGTAAACAGCTGAGTCACAGTCCAACAAAGGCACAAAGAAGTTTGTGTACAGCACATCTGTGCGTGCGTGCGTTTAAGCGCACGTCTATGGTTTTGAGTTCCTTTTGCTTGTGTTTTTTTCTCTCCACAAGAGAATTCCTAATCCCCCTTGTTCATTTGCCAGGATGAGGACATGGGGGATGGTCGTTTCAATTTCTCGGGTTACGGAATGACCCAGTGTCTCCAGATGAAGGACGGCACGGCGGTAAAGAACGCCACCCCTAACCCTGCTCCCACAGCACCAGGCCCCAAAGACATTGAGACCATGAAGAAGAAGTTTGTGGACAGGGCCAAGCGGATTGACACTGTGTCCAGAGCTGCGTTCCCTTTGGCCTTCCTCATCTTCAACATATTCTACTGGATCACCTACAAGATCATCAGGCATGAAGACATCCACAAAGATTAGCTGTACTGTCCAGTGGGCTTTGAAGTGCCCCTTTCTGATGCTCTGTCTCTCTTTTCCTCACACAAACACACACACACACACACACACACACACACACACACACACACACTCATTCATTCTCTACCTGGGAAATTATTGGATAGCACAGTGAGATGTAAGACTATATGTTGAGCATAGACACTGTGACAGTGATTTTGTTGGTGGTCTTTCAGGGATAAAATAATTGTTTATGATTATAGACTGCGGCACATGTTCAGATTACAAGTGAACAATTTATGGGGAAAAAAACTAAAGTGTATTTATTTTACTGCTGCATGATGTTTCCTAATGGTTAAAAAAGGTCCCGTATTATGCTGGAGATAAATGGACCAAATGTTCTGAAAACAACACTGCCTTGGTATTTGTGTGGCAATGCAATGGAATAGCACTCCATGGATTTCTATACAGGTGTAGACGAATTTCAAACAAAGATATCCACAAGCGATATCCGTATTGTTCCAACAAACTCAGCAGCAAAATGTGCACATGTCTTAGGAAAGAAGCACAATGTTCACACACACAAACATGCACATCCACACAAAGCCTACATAGACAACATCAGGCACAACTCCCAGACGTGTGAATATGAAATTGAATTGGCAGTTGAATACTGCATTTTTATTAGCAATCCAAGGCCTTAGATATCATGGATTTGGTGAGATAAAAAAGCTATTCTTCTCCATTTTTCACGAAGCAGTATCTTCTCTGTCAGAAATAAATGCACTGTTTCTCTAAAGCTTTTCTATCTAGGGCTTGTTGTCTGACGGCAGTTGGTTCTTTTCTATTTCTGTCCACGTATTGTAAGCATATTGTTGCATAATTGATGTCACCAAAAGCCGAAGTAATCGTTTATTCAGTAAATACTGCTTGTATCAGACTCAATCATTTCCATTTATTTTATTCACTTTCTCCTGTTGAAAAAGCATATTTCAGATGATGTTAGAAAATCAATCCCGCTGACAAACGATCATGTTGTAGAGTACGTGTTTGCCCATTTCTAAACTATAACTAATAATTAATGACAATATTCGGTTCTTCAAGGTGCCCACAACTATTAATTTGTTTATATCAAAGGTGAATATTCCAGGTATCTTAAGTACGGTTTTAGAGTTGGCGTGTACGTTTTTTGTAGATTTACTGTAATTAAATATTTATTGTCTTCAGGACCAATGATATGTTTATATAATGTATCTAAGCTCATGCTCCTCTGCAAACTATGGAATGAATCTGTTCATTGAACATGATTCTTAAAAGATGGTGAGTTTGGGGGGTTGTGTTCCAAAAATAAGTTAAGGTTTGAAAAGCAGCTATGGGTTTCTCCACTTGCAATGGCAACATTTTTACTTGAATACCTGTTTCAGATAAAATGTTATTTACTATAAAGGACATCAATAAAGTCAAGTGTGCACAACACATTTGTATTCTCTCCTTGGATTTCACCTATATATACTTGATTAGGATTGATTTGAGTACCCATGAGGTGAAAGGACATTACAGGGTTCAAAAGTTAGATTTGGATGGCATAATTTTCCCTTTGTCTTCTGAATTCCCATAAGGAATATGGCTTTCCATATACTGAAAGCACTTGGAGACTGGTCAAAAGAAAATAAAAAGCAATAGAATCCATTGTTTCTGTCAGTGCAGTGACTGAGGTTTACCACAAATGCCTGTCTGCAAGGTAGCTCACAGAGACACAAATTTAAGATGACATTACGTTTCCATTAATGCCACATAATGGACGTCACCTTCTTTGGCCAAGGCAGGGATCCAAACGGGTAGTGCCTACATGAGTGGACAACGATCTGAATACAAAATGACACAGCAACTTACCCGCAAACAAAGGCTCATGAAGTGAGAAGCACACTCTTGCTAGCACCTATTTAACCGACCCCCCCCCGCCCCCCATTGTAATTGTCTATTGGCAATGATAGCCTTGAGAAACTGATTGTTACAGTCGAGAGAAAGACTCCATCACATGCTACCTCCTTCAAGGGAGCTAATAGGCCTAGGTTTTGCAAGCTGATTGTATCAATAAGGTGATAGACTATGGATTCCCCAGCATGCAATCATTATACAATTTATTATATGCTAGACAATATAATTTCATAACAATGGAAATGAACAAATTGCTGGCAACAGTTTACTGAAGTGGCCACATGCTCCATATAACTGCTTTTCAAGGTCTGGAAACACCAGGATTAGAACTGAATCAATACAACTAATCCTCAGAGGGAATTACCTGCTGCATGGTCTCCTCAGCTCCACACGGTTCCTCATATGTCTTACTGTATGAAGGAGAGAGGCTGACTACAAACATCCAATCAAGCTTAGCAACGGCCTTCTTTTAAAATAGTGTTCTCAGCCGTGTTAAAATAGGATGTGCCTGTCTTAACCGTCTTTGAGAGGAAATGCATCTACCCATATTTCAGTTTTCCAGGACTCATGCTTAGTGAAGCCCGCGAGAAGAAAGAGGGAATTTCCAGAAGACTTTCCATTGTAACATCACAGAAATGGAGAACGCCAGCATGTGAGAAAAGTCAGGAAATATATCAAATCATGGAAATTGCTAATTTATGAAGATAATAATATTTCCGAGATCAATGTTCCAACAACTGCATCTTGATTTTCCAAAAAATAGTTTTCCTTTGCTCTATCAGTCACAACAAATTATTTCAGGACATTAATACAATCCTTTCCAAATTATGAAACTTCCATGATACACCACACTATAAACTTGTACCCAAACATTTGAAACCACAAGGAGTGTTTATATTAAGACATGCTGAGCTTAAGTCGAAACAAGCAAGCTAGGGAGGCACGGGCCCCTAGCTGAGCAAATAATGGATGTCGGTGGGCTGCACTGGTAGTATCGACCTCTCTTTTGTCACGGCTTAATGTAGTCTATAATCGATGAGAATGAAGTGCCAGTGAATGCTCCAACACATGCCCTGCCATCTGTTTACCAGGTGATTTTGATGTTGTTTCCTAAGGAAGAACGTTTGGAGGGATACATTGTGAGGCCATAAACAGTTTGTTTATTAGGGTTGAACACTTTGGTTCGATTGCAGCTCTGATTAACTATGTGCTTATTCTGAAAGCCTTCAATTACTAGAATTATGGAATTTAAGACTTTAACACACACAGCCTAATTTAACTGCCTCAAAAGCAGAAAATAAACACATGTGGTTGGATGAGATAAGCACAGCGGGAATCATTTGCAATAAAAATATCACAATTGTAAAACATTTCTGTATTAAAGTTTTATTATAGTTTGATTGCAGAAAGTCATTCTGCAAGAGCGGATTAATAGTCTTTCATTTGCATTTATATATTTTCATCTAATTAACATGCACTTTAGTCATTCATTTCAAGTTTGCCTCCAGCTCTCTCTTGAGTGTTGCATATTACATTTGTTCACAGTGATATGCATTGAAAGCATATCCCTGATAAGCTGCACCCTAAAGACATGGCAATCGATCAGATTTTGTGATCAATAACTTGCCACCAAGGTGAGGAGTCAATAATATTTGGATGGTTAACTGACCGCAGTTCTAAGTGTTAACGGGGCGACTGACCTTTCGAAACAAATCAATACAATTACTGGCTGTTGCAGAAACACTTCTCTTTAACAAGTGCTTTAATCCTATAATAAAATTGCTCTTGGGAATATTACATTTAAATGTTCATGCAGAATGTTTTTGACCCAGCACTTTCCCTATGACGATAACAGGGTCACACGGATCACGTGAGGTGTTTGTCTCGTTAAATCATTTTCGAATGGCTGAAAGATTGTGTTTTAATTACGTAATTGAGAGTTTTTTCCGCAACCTGAAACCTCCGGGAGGGCAGGGGCCCTGCAGTCTTCCAGCTCAAACATAATGATGGTTAACATGAAGTAATGGGATGACAAAACATATCCCAGTATAATCTCCTCTACGTGGTAGAAGAGAATTTTAGAGTCCGCTGGGCACGTATCATCCACCACTGACATACAAGGACAGGCAGGTGCTTGGTGTGTGCTGCGTGCAACTCCTCCACCTTTGTTTGTCTGTGTGTGGGTGTGTGTCTCTCCTGAACGTGTAAGCGTGTTTGAGCTAGATTGAAGGTGAGACTTGGAAACGGTGTGAGATTGTTGTGAAGGTAGCAGGGGATAGCAGGGAATAAGCAACTCGACAACGCGTTCTTAATTTCTCTGACAAATCAAAAGCACATTTGTTCTACTAAAACCTCTCGGGGGGGAATCCCCGGAACAGAAATAAAAAGAAAGAGTTTGTTTTCATAAAGTCTTGTGATGGGGAGATTCCAGCAGAGCCCATTATTTATCTGAGGCATTGGACCGAAGACACAGGCACCCTCGCTGTGAAACGAGACAGAGGCAGGTTGAGAGCCGCTAACAGATGGGAGACGCAGCTGCTCCTGCACCCGACACCCAGGTAGCAGACCCCGCGTCCTGAAGTGCCCGTAGGCTAACGTCAACCGCACAAGGGCCGGAGATCAACGAGAGAAAAGCTTCAGCCATCTTAACTGGCCCCCTTAAGCAAAGCTGTCCCAAATCTCCCACGTCCAACAAAGCTTGGCCTATTTGATATGGGATGTTTCTGTTTGAGAGTGCATAAAAATCAATGTATCAATGATGCTCCCGCAAGGACAGCATACTTTAAATAGCAACCCAGCTGTACGTCGGAGGAGAAACGGCATCGAACGTGGGGTTTATTTTACATGTTAAAGGCAAACGAACTGAACCATGAGGGCAGAAGTGCAACTAAAAGCTTCCTGTCAACTACATTTGCCAAGCAGGTAGAGCCTTGCTTTGAAGTTTGCGACCATCTTTTCAAGAGAAACCCAAAGATGGGCGTGCAAGACAAATGTACCACTCCTATACAGGTCAATCTTCCAACACCTAATAAAAGTGTAAAAAAACAAACAAAAAAAAAACACCAAAAATAAAACATACTGGAATGCATCGTGAAATGTAGATAAGATTGAGAGATAAAGATGTACATGAGCAGGCAGCGTTTGGAAGTCAGTACAAATCAGAGCCGAAGCCGGCACTCTGGTATTCCAAAAGCATAGCCCTATCCCCTTCCAGCTGCACCTGGGCCAGCCGCCGGGTGAGCCTGCGGTAACTCTCCACCGACACTAGGGGGCTCAACCTCCTCCTGCTCCTCTCCACGTCCCTCTGCCACTCCGCCCTGCGGCTCGCTGCCCCTTCCGCAGGGCTTGGGTCAGATCCCTCGCCGTCTCCTACTTTCCTCCCCTCGTCCGGTTCCTCTCCACTCAGGATAGATGCAACGCCGTCTTTGAGTGACAGCACCTCTCTCTCCAGGGACAGAGCCAGGAAGGGAGCCGAACCTTCTCCCCCCGTCTCTCGGAGGGGTAGGATGGAGCAGGATGCGGGCAGGTAGCCGCACAGCTGATCTAGAAACTGGAGCACCTGCAACTGGCTGAACAACAATTCAATTGTGTCAATATGTACTCCTGATGTGTTTGCATATTACCTGTGGCTCGTGCTACACCTCTTCCATGCAGCAGCTGTGGCAGCAGTTCTGCCATTTAGCAAGATTATTTTTGATGTCTGCAGACTATTCAAGGCAATACTGAGAACAATACCACTAAAACCTAAACAAATGTTATATCTCACACGCATGCTTAAGTTTCAGATACATTTAATTGGTTTAATTTAATTTAAGGAAAAACTAACAACCTGCAGTAAACAGCCAACCTTCCCTGGAACGGAGTGGTTTGAAGCCAGTGCAGCATCATGGGGCCCGCTGGCCCAGTAGACTTCCTCAGAAGGTACTGAGGGCTGATGTCTAGTCTCTCACACTGCAAGGTTCTCTGGATCCAACCCGAAACATCGCCCAGGCTGTAATCCGGACAGTCCACATGGAAGAGCCAGCGGTCCAGCACGGCCAACAAGCTCAGCAGATCCTCTCTGGCCGTTTCTAGACAAGGAGAAGGGGGTGGGGGGGGGGGAGCAGAAGCAGTCTTTCAGATAAAATGACAAACCGGGTTGCCAAACCCCAATGTAACAGCCTAAAGAAAGTCTGATTGTGACCTTTCACACGGCAAATTACAATGCACGCTCGGTGTACCTGTGTCGAGTTTACAGTTGTTCAACAGCTGGAGTTGGCAGTGGTTATGCATGTCTACTGAGACTGTGCCACATTGGACGACTGCTGGTGAAGGGCTTCCGAGTGACGAATCGGCAGCAGATCCAGCTGTGGAGGTGTAATGGAGCATGACGGGGCATTTGACACTGCCAGAGGTCAGCAGAGGACTCAGCTGGGTCACGGCGGTCAGCGCCAGGCCGGGTGGAGGGGGCACGTCGCTGGCTCCGCTGGCACCGCACGGCCTGCTCCTCTTGGCCGCGGGCTCCGGATGAACAGGGGGGCTGGGTGTAGGGGACCTGGATGCTTGGCTGTGGGTCTGGATGACCACAGGCACTGGGCTCTGGCCTGTCTCTGTCAGGACGGATAAACTCACACCGTCCTCTGGTCTGAAACACAAATATAACACATCACTACTGATCACATATCACACGGACGGCAGGCTATGACACCGGGGGTCCATTACAAACGCAGACGGAAGGGTGTCTTAGTCGGCGAGTTAGCTCGACCTATGGAATGATGATGGGGGGGAAAGAAGCAGACGGAGCAGATAGAGGATAGTCTGGAGTGCTGTGCGTCAGCCGCACCAGCGATGGCATGGAAACCTCCCCATTAGAGAAGCCCCTGAAGCGAGCGAGCGCGAAGGCTCCTCACACTCTCCCTCCTCGATATGTCTGGCCAAGTTAAAGTAGAACAGGTGCATCAAGCACTCTGATTGCTCCTTGCTCCCGCTAAAAGAGCTTGGAGGGCTATTGGAGGACGTGTTGCCATGGTGACCGGGCAGGCATGCTGCTGTTGCGAAGCTATGTCTCCCAAAGTCCATGGAGATATTGCCCGACAGACACTGACAGTCTTGCTTACTTAGCTAGGGCTGTGGCCAGACGGCAGGGTGGAAGGTGAGACAATATTGATGCCCCCGCCACTGGCAACCACAAACAACTAGGCCATTGACAACACACATTGTGAAGACAAAAACTATTTTGGTTAGCAGAAGCTCGTTAACAACATTGCCTTACTTATTAAAGATAACATTTTAATCATTTATCAAGGCTATTGAGACATATGACAGGGGCAGTGTTCTTTTGCCAGTGCGATAAGAGTATTGGAAGATCTGTGGTTAGAGTAGCATTGCATATTCTGGCACAGGATGTTAAGGCTTTGGTGGTCAGAAAAGTATTCAGACAGCACTGGTGGGATGTTAGAGCTGTGTATGCTGCTTTGCAAGAATCCTAGCTTGACTAGATACAATTAACATACAGACCATAGAATATATTACAATAAAACAGCCTGTAGTAAACTTCACTGCTCAATAGAATTATGGCATGCGGGATGTCCATTGACTCAAAACTGCTACTGCCAAAAATGCTGCCATATGGAGTCTCTATTGGTGGGGCGCGGCCGCCGGGGGGGCCGGGGGGCGGGGGGTGTGGTGGGGGGGGGGGTGGGGTGGGGGGGGGGGGGGGGGGGGTTGGGGGGGGGGGGGGGGGGGGGTGGGGGGGGTGGTTTGGGGGTTTGGGGGGTGGGTTTTGGGGGT
>JAVQJS010090327.1:0-18699 GCA_036024795.1 Galaxias rostratus | reverse complement strand
AGACGGACTGTCGAGTATAAGGTGGAACTAAGATGAAAGTCGGGAGAGAGGGATGAGTAAAGGGAAGTTTCTAATAGGTAGAGATGAGGGAACTGAAGAGGGATGGGTGGTGGGGGAGAGAGGGGGATGGAGGTGAAGGGAAGGGAGGAGAAGAGATAACAGGGTTATGTTCTGTACTTCGGTCCGTATTAAGGCCATTCATCAACTTAATGTCGTTATCCATCAAAATACATTTCGTTAGTTATTGGTACGACAGTGAAACTCGTATGCGGTGTTTTCCGGTCTTTTATTTTGAAATTATTTTCCATGCTTTAAATGGTTATGATCAAACCCTCCCACCAGGTCTGTCTGATGGGACTGCGTGTGTGTTTGTGTGTGTACTGTTGTATTCTGACCATTGAGTCTGGCTGCTATGTTCGTCCACTAAGCTGTGTGTGTGCGCGGGTATGTGTGACTACCTCCCTACGCGTGTTTCCATTTTGTCTCTCTGTGTCTGCTGTCTGTTGGTAATGTCTGTCTTTGTGATGTCATATTTATTTGAACTCGTGTCAACACTGGAAGGGATCGGGATCACCGTTGTGATTGGTCAGTGGGCTTTTCAGTGTGTGTTACTATTGGTTCATCTGTATCAGGCATGTAAGCTCCTATTTATGACTGGAGTAGAGTAGTCTAGCTTTAAGATGAGAAGAAAAAATAGAGAATAAAAATAAAGAAATTACTTATATCAAACATAACTGAAAAAAAGTGAAAGACTATCTGTAATTATTTAGATACTTTGTTTGACTGAATAGAGTGCATGTGTGTATGGTTGGATGAGAGAACTGAAAAACTGAAATGAGTGACAGCTGCTCAAGCACTTCATGCCCAATAAGAGGGCCTGCTTAAACCCCCCTCTCCCAATTAAATCCCTTTGTGCATGTTCCTAAGAATCCACCCACTCCAAATGTTGACTGTTATCTTTTCTGTATAAAACAATATAGCTACCCAGTTCTGTATTCATACAATTATGGTCATCTAAAAAAAAAGATGTATTATTATAGCTTTGAGATTACAGTTGATGTATTAGCAATAATATAATACAGTGATAACTAAAATATATTTGATATATAAATACAATCAATATATATAGGATGAGGATGATGGAGTTAGGATTGCAACTACTGAATAGGTTTGCGACAAAGCAATATTATATGAATTTAAAAGAGTGCCATATTTATTTATATATATATATAATTTTTTTTCTTAATTTATGTTTGTTTGTTTTCATTTCTTTGGATCTGTATACGTCGGACAGTATTCTGCACCACTACATGCACCATGTGTTACGGTCGCTAGTACTTTAACTCTCCAAGCATCTGTAGCCTATGTATGTATATCCATGAATGCCAGCTTTGACAACTCGCAAACTAAATAAAAAAAACACCTTGCTGCTTAACCGTCCTCTGACTCGTCAATGTATTGAGTGTCAATCAGGATGTAGCTCATGTCTGTTTATTACATAACGCGTATGCGTAATGACGTAATAACGTAGCTCATGTCTGCCTTGGAGCCGCAGATATGTTAGTTTCTCTCTCTCACACACACACACACACACACACACACATTCACACTTGAGTTGGGTATCACTGAGTGTGCGTCTTGCAGTACATGGTGTTCGAGACACTGGGTTTCCTTCCATGTTGCCATGTTATAATTTAGCGAGACATATAGGCTTTGAACTGCCCCAGTAAAGTTTATCTCTAGTGGCCGTAATGCACAAGGCTTCGCCTGTGTGCTGAAAAATTAAACCTCGTTCGTTTTAATCTTAGCCCTCTGATGTACAGGTACATGGAATATCGTGCTCGCTCATTTGAATGTACACTGTAGTTTACACACTGTATGGTGCCAGAGGTTGCGGTTTGATATTTGTCCACTAGAGAGCGCTTTAAACCCATAATAACGGCCCAGAAGCTTGGCAGGAACAAAAACAAACCGAAAAAAAACTGTGGCCAAACATAGGCCTGTTTCTTTCTAACAGTTTTTAACGGATTCTATACAATCCCACCAATTACTTTAAGGACCAAACTGTGAGAGAGTTCGCGCTATAGAAGGTATAATAATGGTAGGTCATTTATTTGATTTGGTTCCTCACGTGTTTGTGTGTCCCTGGGTGGTGCCATGTGGGTCATGAAAATAGAGGCCACACACACACACACACACACACACACACACACACACACATAGTGTCACTTTGCTTCCAGTCAACACCATTAATCATCTCCACTAGAATGACATAGTGACATCTAACTAATCCAGGGCTACTTACAGAGCATTTTCATTGAGGTATTTCTCTTGCGCAATCATTTTACGTGACATCAAGCACTTGACACACTATATTCTTCTATTAAAATAGTCTTGAAGGAATTCACCTCGAACAAGGAGGACGTAATAGAGGACAATCTAGTCTTGAGAGTTCAGATTCAGAATTCCTTTATTTGTCTCACAACCGAGAAATTTACATTGTTACAGTTAAGGCCTTGACACAACGCCTTTAATTAAGCCCATGTTGGACACACTGAAAAACCAAGAAGCGTATTGCTTTTCTGGCGCCCATACGAAGACTGCAGTGACTGAGAATGTTCCCTGTTTAGAGTTCTTCACACAAGAGCCGTATATCACCGGCCTGTAAAGACATGCTGGCATGTGACTTCTTCCCCAAATACTAGAATAACAAAGGGAAACGTCCTCCGTTGACGAACCTCGTTTATATAATGTGAATTACGCGTGCTTGTCGCAGCGATCATTTCACTATCAATCATAACTATTATACCACTATACTTCTACAGAGTTAATATTGTTAAATTGATCTACTTGAATTTTTACAGTAAACGGAAAGCACTGAAATTGGACACCTGAAAAAGTGCGTTACTAGGTTTTCTCGGTCTCTAGTCGTATTTTCCTCCTCCCCTCCGTAGTCTACCCGTGCCCTATCCACACTGACGAAAAGGCTCGAAATTCCTCAAGTTTTTCGGCCTATTGTTCGATTGTTTGGCCTGAGAACGAATGGATTTTCTACTGGATCATAGCCTAGCAAACCGCCAAGCGTTCGCTCCTGAAGCAACTTTAGCCCACGCTCGGCAACTAATAATTTAACAAGGTACTTTAGAAAACTTCGGCTGGGGTATTTTTTATACTGTTCAAAAGTTAACACGGGGAACGAAAAAGGGTGGCAAGTAAGGAGGGAGAAAAGGAAGGAGAACAACCAGGCGCCAGTGTTGGGCAATGAATTAAAAGTTTTGCGAAAAGTTTCAACGTTGCTATTCTGATAGCAAAAGAAATTGATTTTATTCAATCGTGAAACTTGGTAAGTAAAAATGACGGGGAATTGCAGTTAATCAACGATGTTATTCAAAGCTGTATTTCCAGTATCGTACTGGCGTTATAGGTGACTTTTTTTTGAGTTTGCGGATCTAAGTTTATTTGTCAAAATTCTTCTTATCAATTGTTTAGATTCACTGCGTGGTTTTGTATTGCAACACGTCTTAAAGAAACCCACATATTTTTGTAGCAAGGCATAGGTTTTAGATAACAAACAGATAGATAGATAACCAAACACTTATAATTTTCTGATACATTTTTCTTGGTACAGAGCATGACACAAAATCTATTGAAATATCACTATTTTCCTAAGGCTGATTGACTTTGTATCACTCTTAAATCCCAGGGTACTAGAACGTCGATAATGATCATGTGATTATCATTTAGCTACACTACTGGCAATAAAGTTACTTTTCCTATTGTTTCGAAACTGTACATTCACCATGTTTAAGATGTAACTGAATTTGTTGAAATGTTATTGTCAGCAGTATAACATGTCACTGGAACAGATATACTCTCTTCTCTAAGCCGGCCGTTCCTGGGAGTCTTCCATCTTGAAAAGGGAGATGGAGGGAGAGAAGGAGCGAGAGAGGGAGCGGGGAGAGGAGAAAGAGAGCGACGAGGCCGAAGAGGAGGGAAGGCAAAGCGATGAAGCGGACTATTATGAGGAGGAAGAGGAGGAAGAAGAGGAGGAGGAGGAAGATGCAGAGGGAGCGGCCCTCGTGTGGCAGGAGGGCTACGGCGAAGATGACCTGGGCCTTCCCATCATGCACTGGGAGGCTCTGAGCTTGCGTATCGCCGAGCTGGAGAAGCAGGAGGAGGAGCGGAAAGAGAAGGCAAAGGTGAGAGGTCAGAGGTGAAGGCCGAGGTGGGGGTTCAGAGGTGAAGGCTAACCACTTAGGGAGAGAAGGCCAACAGGTGTCGGTGGACAGGATGTCAGTTCAACACCATTGCAGGATGGCTTAGTGCCACATATAAACAGGTTTGAATATCTGGTTAGCCTGTTGACGGCACGCATTTAAAATTGCAGATGCAGGAAAAACCATACATTCACTATAAATTGTGTCATTAATCATTTTTATTCATGCTTTACAACAACAAACATACAAGGAAAAGATAAAAAAAAACATCAAAAACAAACGTGCAATTATACAATTGCAGAGAGACAAGAAACGAGGCATAAAATAATTGGAGTAAAGAAAAATACAGGAGCACACCGAAGGCTATCGCAATATATTCACAGACAGCATATCCTGTCACTGCTGCTCCAAAATGCCAATGCACAAACTTAAGCTTAACTGTTAGTCTTAGTTTTACCATGTTTCCAATATAGTGAGGCATAACTGCCACATTGCAATTATTGCATGATTGTCGTGCAATAAGAGTCGTATCTCTTCTTGAACGACGAGTCAGATCCTAAGGAATTCATATATATGTTTAGCAATCGGTTCTGTTGAATCGTGTTCTGGTTGTGCCTTGTCCTATTAGGTCGTACCCTTGTCTGCAGCGTGCGCTCTGTCTTGTACGTATGTACGTAGACCTGTGGTTCTTTAACCTGGTTGGTGGAACTCAACAGTGCGAGTTTCACACTCCACGGAACCCAAACCACACGAATCAGCTGAGGGGTGTGAACAGAACGGTCACCCACACAGTGTGTGTGTGTGTGCGTGTGCGTGTGCGTGCGTGCGCGTGTGTGTGTGTGTGTGTGTGTGTGTGTCTTGACCTCCGCCGAACCCCTGGGACTGACTCCCCGAACTCCTGGGGTTCAATCGAACCCCTGGGGTTCAATCGAACCCAAGTCAAGAAGCACAAATGTAGACTCCAAAGTACCGGCCCACGAACGTCTTAGAAGCATAGCGGTAGCCTTCGGTCTGTTGAAATCCCTTCGAGGGCACGTGCCGTCTTATCAGGGCGGTGTTCGCTCTCGGCGCACGATCCCGCTATTAATGCGTCGCGCTCCGTCAGCTCATACCACAGAGCGTCTTCCCCACGGAGCGAGGGAGAGGACCGGCGGGCAGGACGGAGGAGCGGGAGCGAGGGAGGAGGAAGGAGAGCTGGGAGGACGAGGAGGACGACTGCAACAGCCGCCTGACGGCACTGACCTCGCGGTGAGAAAGAGGACGAGACTCGTCCAAAAGGAGAGACTTGTATGAAGCTCCGTGTTAACTATAGAAAGAGATGAAAGTAATATCTGATTATTATATTATATTATTATTATATATATTATTATTATTATTTTTATGTATTATAAAAAAAAAGTTTAGAGTTTTCGTGTTTTCTGTTGGCTGCGTTGGTTGTATTCGGGATTCCGGGTACAGAATGTTTTGGTTTTTCATTCAGTCATATTGTGGGATGATGAATCGTTTTCAGGACGGCTGTATTTTTTCTCTTTTTCTTCTTCTACTCCAGTCAAACCAATCTGCAGCTGTGCTTCATCAACGACAGCGAGAGCGAAGAGGAAGAAGAGCTGACGAAGAATAAGGCAGGTCCCGATGTTCTCGGAGTAACTCATTTTTCCGTTCAGTTTTGTAATGAGTGTGTTTAATCTGTACCCTTCACCCGGCTTTCATATTCATATTTCATATTTCAGGCTTCGAGGCCCCTTCCATTTACCATGTTGTCATCAAGTCTTTGAGTGTTCAGCGTCTTTGAGTGTTTTGAAAAGCGCTTTATTTGTATAATGTATTATTCTTATTATTCAACACTTACAAGTCAAGCAAGTCTGTGACCTTTTTCCTATCCGTCTCATAGCTCTGAACAGAATCCGTCTCCATTTTGTTTTCTCATGACGGGGTGGACCCAGAACCCCAAGATGGCGGCCAAGCGGGGCACGGTGCAGGTTCCCCAGCAGCAGTCCCAGCCCCCCGCCGCGGCCGACAAGAAGAAGCCCAGTGGCGTCAGGGCGGCCCTCCGCTCCCTACGCAACAAGCTGCGGAGCGAGCGGAAACAAGTGGTAGGAGGAGAGAGAACCACACACACACACACACACACACACACCAAAAGTAGTCGTAGCACGAAGAAGTGGAAAGTAAGTGTGTATGGACGGAGGATCGGGTGAAAAGTCGGTGTTGCGTCGGAGCCGACCGTGCCGATCCATTCCTGTCCCCTGGTTCACTCTCTTCTCCACCTCTGTCTCCTCCTGCCCTCCGTCTCTTCTCCTCCACCCCTCCTTTGCTCCTCCGCCTCGTCGTTGCTCCTCTCTTCTCCTCCCACCTCTCCTTTGCTCCTCCTCTCCTCCACCTCCTGCCCCTTTCCTCTCCTGCGCTCCTCCACCTCTCCTGTGCTCCTCCTCCCCTCCACCCCCTGCCCCGTCCCTCTCCTGTGCTCCTCCACCTCTCCTGTGCTCCTCCACCCCTCCTCTCCTCCACCTCCTGCCCCGTCCCTCTCCTGTGCTCCTCCACCTCTCCTCCACCCCTCCTCTCCTCCACCTTGCTCCGGTCTCAGAGCCCAGTGACTAAGGACAGCGAGGTCAAGCGGAGGAGGCTGGAGCAGAGTGACCTGCAGAGCCACAGCCTCAAAGAGCTGACAGCCCTCAGGAACGCCCTCAGCCAGGAGATACAAGGTCAGGAACCACAGACACACACACACACACACACACACTGTGTTGCCAGGTAGAGACGATCATTTCCAGATGGGCTTTTACCAAAAGAAGATAAATAATCAGGTATACATGATAACTGATCCTCTTTTGGAGGTGTTTTGAGACTATATATATGTGTTCCTTGACCTGCGGAAGAGCTTTATGAGATGCAATGGAAATAATCAGAACAGTCTTAATAATACTATAATAAAATCTGTGTGTGTGTTTTTGGGTGGTGTCACCAGATCTCAGCTCAGACCTGGTGGGCCGTCTGCTGACCCGAGACCAGCTGAGGACGGAGCAGGACGCCATGCTGCTGGAGGTCCAGGATCTGACCTCCCTCTGACGTCGTCGACGCCCTCACCACCGCCGCCAGCGCTCCGGAAAGGCCGTTGTGACACCGCGCGATGCCGCCGGCAACCCACGAGGACTTCACGGTCGACCTCACACACACACACACGCACACACGCACACGGGGTCACAGCGGATTGCGGCCCGTCGAGACGTCGACGCGTCACACTCGTTAATGGGCGTCCGAGTCGGACCACCGGGCGCTGCTCGCCTGGCGACGGCCCCCGGACACCAGGAGACTTCACCGGGAGACTGTTTGGGCCTCCGGCTGCTTGGGGGCTTCCATCGGGTCCATATTTATGTTCTCACCAAGGGGCTTTTGTCCGTCTCTCTGTTTTGTTTTCGGCGCGTTGTGTTTTTTTTTTACCGGGGCTATAACTGGCGGGTGTAAAAGGGATTCTGACTAAGCTGCTGCTGACGCTGCCCACAAAGCAAACTGTCTCTGTTGTCAATGACATTTTTTTTTAAGCAAATCTTTTCTCGGGAGCGTTACTTTGTGATAATACCTCTTTTTCTCCAGCATGTTTTAATGGATTAACTTTTTTGTAGCCAATCGTTGTTTGGGAGAGAAGGCCGGAGCGGGCCTTGTGTATCAGACTCACGTCCTTAGATTCCTTAATGTCGACATGAGATGTGAGGAACGCTTTCTAATACAATAATTTATTTGTTTTCCACGCCGGGTTTAGTAAACACAGGCTTGACCGTGGCTCAGAGGCTCGCTCGGGTGCAAAGCGCCGAACTCGGAGGCGCGCTCGATTCGACTCGGTTCCGTCGCGTGAGAACGGTCACGCTTGTCGGGCCGACGGAGCCAACGGCACGTCAAATCCAACGCGCCCCCTAACTCGATCCAACCATTTCAGAACGAAGACGTCCTTTCATGGCTAACCCGTAGCGGTGGAAGAGCAACGTCGGGCCCGTATCATGCTGCCGTGTAGCGACAACAGCCAGGCGCGGCTCTCCCACCCACTGGCGCCCCCATGGCCTCCGCGGGGCCGGGGGCCCGAACGCTGTTGTCACCACACGGCCTCCACCCCCCCCCCCCCCCCTCGAGCGACAGCCCGCTTGAACGCCGTCGCACACTCGTCCGGCACGTCTTGGGACGACGCCACGGTTTTCACAGGGGGGGGGGGTTGTCACGTCGGCCATCTTTGTGGCACAATTTCCTCCACGTGAGTCGTCGCGTTAAGCGCTAGAACAATGAACGTACGTTTGGGTAGCTGTGCCTTCGGAAGGTGTGGCGTTTAGCGTGGCCCTTGACGACTTGAAGTCGACCGACCGACTTGAGTTCCACCCCGCCCGGAGAAGAGAGAGGGACTCGGTTATGGACATTTCGATTCTGTTTACTTGCGGTTTTAGGAATACCTGGACATTTGAACTGACCCAGGTGGCGGCTGCGGGTGCGTCCGATTGGCCGACCGTTTTGAATGGTATTGTTGGGGAACACTTTTGAATAAACAGACTTTTAATTGCATCTGTTGGTTCTAGTTTGTCTTACGGGTCTCTGATACATATTCAGACATCTTTGACTTTTTTCATCTATGCGCTGATCCAAGAGAGAGAGAGTTTGTGCGCGCATCTGTGTGAGTCAGGAAAGAAAAGTGCCATGTTACGGTGTGCTTGTTCTGCAGGACGCGAGAGGAGTTTTAGTGAACGACAACACTCCCGCATGTGCATCTCTGTTTAGCGTCGTCTTTGTTTATGCTTGTGTGTGCGTGCGTGCGTGCGTGCGTGCGTGTGTGTGTGTGTGTGTGTGGGCGAGTCTTTTCTGTTGGGTGGGTGTGCGTACGTGCGTGTGAGTCTTCTCTGTGGCTCTGTTTAGTGTGTGTGTGTGTGTGTGTGTGTGTGTGTGTGTGTGTGTGTGTCTTCTCTGTGGTAAGGGTGCCTCTCCAGGTTGATCAGGGTTTGAGCTGTCAAAACTACTAGCTCAGCATTACAGAGAAGCGGAGGGGAGGAGGAGGAGGAGAAGGAGGGGGTGGTGGGGGACTACTGTGAGGAGCACACACACACACACACACACTCACTGCCTTGGACAGACGGGCGGACCCGACGCAGATGGACCAGTGAGGCATCAAAGACCGGTTCATCAGAGAGGTTCCTCAGTTTCCCATAGGGAGACTCGTTAAGGAGAGTTCTTGGGACAGCGATCTAGCCAATCCAACCGGTCGTCTCGACTTACGGTTTCTGCCCGTTAAGATTCTTCCTGATTTTTTTTTTTACTTCTTTTGATTGGGAATGTCGATTTATCCGTGTGTTCGCTGAGGGGGGATAGTGAGACATTTTGTCTGGCAGAGGGAAGTGCATCGGTGCAACAGGTACGTTTCGTTTTCACTCAGACAGACAGGGGCACACACACACACACAAACTCTGATTATGGTGATGTCGGTATTTATGTGGGCTGTGTATGTACATAAAAAATTAGGTCACATTTATTACCTACACAATTTGTCTTTTTTGGGCAGTTGTGAATGGATACTTGCTAGTGCTGTCTGGAAGGTTTGTGTTAAAATAAACCTTTTTTTTTTTTACTTTTTTGTATAAAAGGAATCAAAACAGTGTAAAGATACCTGATAACTGGACAGAGCCTTTTAGAGAACATGTACTCATATACTAACAGTTCACAGTTTTCAACCAAAGTTTAAATAAAGATAAACGTTTTATTTGAACCGTGTCCTTTCAGCTCCAAACCAGCTCTTCTCTTATTGAGACCTTACTCAATGTGCATATAACCTAGATTGATTTTAATCCACGACTTGGCAACACACACACACACACATAAATGCGTCCACTGGCCTGTGTGTTGAACCACACCAATATGGGGCAAAGGATCAGTGTGGTCACTGACCCATGAGTGTTTGAAATGATAAACACCTCCTCCACGCAACATGGCCTCAGACATGATTCCCGACGTGATCCTGTGATAATTGGTCCCTACGCCTGAGGGCGTTATCTTTTGGTGTAGAGGATGCACCTCTGGGTAGCGTCAGAGCTCTGAACTCGGGATGGCCAAAAAGCTACCTACAGCTGCTATCCAAAAATATCACATGCAGGACCATTATTCGTATCATCACCCAGGAACGAAAAGTTACATTTGAAACTCTTAATTGGCCCCGCTCAAATGAGAATTGATCTAGCACAATTTTAATCTAACTATCTTTGATGTATGCAACCATAACATCATGCGTTGAGAGAAAAAGGTACATACAAATAATGTGTTATTATCTAAGTAAACACAGGAAAGACCATTCCCTTTTATGATCAGACTGTCTAGGAAGTGGATGAGAACGTTTGAGAGACAGAGTGTCTAGTCTGGACAAAGGAGAGGTTAGACGAACGGAGCCACAGATAGCGAGGAGAGGTTGAGGGGGGGATTGACGGAGGGAGAGAGAGAGAGAGAGAGAGAGAGACTCTGGGAGCGTGAGGGGAAGTGTAGTTAGTGATTGCTGAGTTAATGGAGGATGGAGAATGCTGTATCATCAGCCCTTATGGGTTTTGCACGGCAGGAGCAAACAGCCAGGGTTACGCAAGGAACACGAGGAGAGCGGGAGCAAGGTGTAGGGGATAAATATAGAAGTATATACAGGAAGGGGGAAGAGGTTATTCTGTGTATATAATAGACTATATATATATTTATATGTATTGGTTTACCGGGTAAAGTGGGTCAGAGGTCAAAAGCTAAAAAGCTGTAGGGAGCGTGATTAAAAAAAAGTCTAGTGGTCAATGATGTGTCATGAATTTCTTTGTATTAGTTTTACATGTTGCAAATGGTATATTTGCCTTTTCTTCATCAAGCTAATTGTCCAGATTGTGTAATGAATGATAAAATTACCTTCATACACAAATTCACAAATGTTATTAACCACATCTGTATGGAAAAGGTTTTTTGGTAAAAATCTTCCTTTTCTTTTTTTTTTCTTCTCTGTCTGTTTTTTTTTTACCCTCCTTAGTTGATTGCACGTTGACCAAAAACCACCACAAAGGATTTTCCTTCGCTCCCAACATTCTAGATTCCAGCGCCACGGAATGTTAAAATGAGACCTCAGAGTTCTCCCTGCTCCCGATATTCCAGAGCCAGCTCATAGGGACAGACAGACGCCGCCATGCCCCACAGAGACGCCAACCCGGACGACGGCGAGATCGGCGACCTCAACGCCATCGCCCACGACCTCCTCAACTCCACCTCCTGCAGCATCGACGAGTCCTACAAGTACATCTTCCTCCCCATCTGCTACTCCTTCACCTTCGTCTTCAGCATCAGCCTCAACTTCGTGGTCCTCTACCGCTCCTTCCGGCACACCAAGCGCTGGAACGCCTCGCTCATCTACATGGTGAACCTGGCCTCCACGGACTTCATGTACGGCCTCTCCTTGCCCTTCCTGGTGGCCAGCTACGTGATGCGCGACTCCTGGGTGTTCGGCGACTTCATGTGCCGCCTGGTGCGCTTCCTCTTCTACTTCAACCTCTACTGCTCCATCTTCTTCCTCACCTGCATCTCCGTGCACCGCTACCGGGGCATCTGCCACCCCATGACCACCGTCACCATGGAGACCAAGCGGGCGGTGAAGGGCACCTGCGTGGTGGTGTGGGCGGTGGTCTTCGCCCTCACCTGCCCCATCTTCCGCTTCGCCCAGACGGGCCAGGCCACCCGGCTGACGGGGGCCGCCGGCGGCGTGCTGAACGTGGGCGGCGTCTCCACGGTGACGGGCAACCTGAGCCACGACAGCCCCGGCCTGGTGGTGGAGGCTTACCTGAACTGCTGGGACGACGCCATCGACCGGGAGTTCTCCGACTACATCCCGTACGGCATCACGCTCCACCTGCTGGGCTTCTTCGTGCCCTTCGTCATCATCGCCTGGTGCTACTCCCACGTGGTGCTCACCATCTTCCGGTCGCTGCACGCCCTGCCGTCGCGGCGGGAAAAGGGGGCCCGCGGACGAAACCGGGAAGGAGGAGGAGGAGGAAGAGGAGGAGGAGGAAGAGCGGGCTGGGGAGGAGCGGGTAGGATGAGTCGTGGCGGAGGAAGAGGAGCCGACGGAGGGCGGGGAGGAAGCAGAGCGGGCGTGGCAGGCGGGGGGCGGGGGATGAACGGCGGCGGCGCGGAGGGCGCGTCCGGCTTCCTCGGCGCCCGCTCGCCGTACGCCAACCGCCGCCGCAAGTCCATCAGGACCATCATCACCATCACCCTCCTCTTCGCCCTCTGCTTCTTCCCCTTCCACGTCACCAAGACCGTCTTCCTCATCCTCAAGGTGAGGAAGGACGTGCCGTGCCACATCATGACCGTGGTGTCCATGTGCTACAAGGTCACGCGGCCGCTGGCGTCGTTCAACGCCTGGCTCAACGCCCTCCTCTACTTCCTGACCAAGGAGAAGGGCGGCGCGTGTTGCCAGCCGCAGATGGCTCCGCCGTCGCCCGTCGCCGCTGACGACGACGTCAACCTGCTGGGCCGCCTGCTGTGGCCGCCGAAAACGACGGGTCCGGGGAGGGAGGGGGACGAGGAGGAGGGGCTGGGGGTCGGAGAGGAGGGGAACGACGCGTCGGGGAAAGGAACGCCGGTTTACATCCACGGAGCGCTGCCCCAAGTCAAATACACGGTCGGTTGAGTTGTTCCGGGGAGAGTTCAGTCCTTCCTGTGCGATAGGGAGAAAAAAGAGGAGAGGAAGGGGGGGCAGGGAAATGTAGTTTCTACGAATTAGAGGCAGAAGGTAATGAGTGACTAAATATGTATTCTTACAACTATTGAGAACATGGCGTGCAGGCCTTTTGGTAAATTAGTGAATTGGTGACTGAATAAACAAAAGGATCTTTTACGCCAAGCCATAACTCCAACACGTGTCCCTTTGCATGTCGTAGATGCTAACCTGCTCCTGACAGACATTTTCAAAAGGACAATAGTCGTTTTCTTTCGCGCTTTCTATGTGGACGAAGAAGAGTAGAAAATATTGTATGTTCTCAGCCACTAAACTGATAGATCTCCACTTTCTAGGTGAACTTTTTTTGATTTCTTTTTAAACGCAGGTTTTTTAATACTCCGATATGTGCGCGAGGTTGTACTTCAAAAACACTATCCACACCATCAACAACTAAAATCTTCCTGTTTATATTGGACACGAATCATTGACCATTCTGATTAAATGCCCCCCACTTCAGCCCCCTCTACAAAGTATTTTTGTTTGGATTACAACAAAAAGATAAAAAATATCCCTTAGCTTACTGAACAGAACAAAGCCCTCCCAGATCTGCAAAATCCCTCAACCACCAGGCTCACATTAAAGTTGAATTGTGCGTATCACAACCTTGTTTTGACAAGTGTGCGAGGGATCTGTGACAATAGGATGAAATTCTCCCTTTTCACAGGACAGTTTACTGTCAGTTCACTATTAGAACAACGCCACAAGCGGAAGCAGGAGACAGCAGGATAGAATTGAATACATTAAAATGTCAGAAAGCCTTTATGGCCAGTTTTTGGTGCCTTCTGATTAGCATGCTATTCTAGCTTTTTGGAAAGTGTTTTAAAGTATGTGATTTGTTTTCCATCATTCAAGTCCTACAAAAGAAGATTAATAATCTGTATCAACTGTATTTAAAATGACGTTTCATGCATTGCCGTACTATCGTTGCCATCCCACCCAGGTTGCAATGTCTGATTTCAGATCAGTTTAGAAGAGCTTGGACTTTTGAATGGGAAGATTGTCTATGATGACAGCATAATCGACAATAAACAATGCCATGTGCTCTTTTGGCCAAATGTGAGTTATGACTGGATTTGATGTGTTTATTGTAAACATGATGTCTTGGCTTGCCCGTGTTCTTTGAGTGTGTACAGTCTTGAACGCACATCTATAAGTGTGGGTGTGCATACGTGTGTTCAGGTCTGTGTGTGTTTGTATGCACCCGTGTATGCTCTGTGTAGGTACAAACAAGCAAATGGACATGCCTTTGTAAACAAAGTGAATTAGGAATAATGTTAATAATCTCCCCCACTCATCTGAACACAACTCAAAGGTCAACTGCTCAGCTAACATCCTGCTGACAGATCCAGATCCATACACCACAAAGAGAGAGGGAGAGAGAGAAAAAGTGAGAGAAGAACACCCTCATCTCCGGGAAATCCACTCATTCACAAAAATCCCACCCCAACCCTTGTTAACCAAAAATAATCATGATGACTTGTACGGATTCTAACATACATTATGACGTCACATGCATTTGTAAAGAACTCTGAACTGTTGGACCGAGTCTGTACCCTGTTCTTTCTTTCATTCCGTCCGTTTGGATGACGAAGGGACTCTTGAGATTGGTGGACCATGAAAATGTCCTAAAAAATGTGTTGTTGCCTCCAGTTGTTCGGCTGCAAGGTAAATGATTAAACCGGGGGTGTTGAGCAAGGGCAGTGTGAATCTTCTCTATAGGTGAACACAGTCTAATTGTCATGTAGCCTATAGCACTATTGCCAAACTCCCTTTTATGTAAGTAATTGTGTTTTATCATTAAAAAAATAAAAAACCCTTACATTGTTCAAATAAAAGATAAGAAATATGACTGTGCTATTTACGTCTTTCAATGAGTAGACTTGTCTCTTCTTTCACTTCTCTTTTTTTCTCTCCTCCATCTCTCAGCAAACCTAATGTCGGCTTATAAAATATGAAGGTTTGACCAGAACCAATTAATTATCTCGGTAACCTGATAATGTTGCAGCTCTTTGTGAAAATGTGACACTAAAAGACTAGACTTCAATTGGGTGTCATATTAAAGAATGCCTATATTAAAACACTCAACATATTACTTTCTCTCTCTCTCTCTCAATATATATATATATAGAGAGAGAGAGAGAATATATATAGTGCAAGGTTTGAAAGTGGCGCCAACGCAATTGATATATTTATATATGTATACTTATCAATATATCAATATATATTGATGTATGTATCTATATCTTCTTCTTCCTCTCTCTCTCTCTCTCTCTCTCTCTCTCTCTCTCTCTCTTCATTTTTCGTTGACACATGTTTTTTGACAGTAGGGGGAGACAAAACCTGCCCTCTACAGACTTTCCGGTCTAGAAATTCAAAACACAACCGATTATATCATCTCCCGTCCTGCACTACGCCAATAACAATCCTTGGCGGTTATGAGAAATATACAAAAAATAAATAAAAATCATAGGAGCAATATTATGCAAAACCAACCAGCAATATTGATTAGTGTGTCGATTGAGCACATTTTTCAAATGCCCAAAAAATATTATATCGCCGTTTGGATTTATATTTATTTTTTTTCTCTGCTCTGTGTGTCACAAGTGCATCTAGAGCCGGTGAGGCGAGGCGTTGGCGCCACTTTCAAACCTTGCACTGAAAGAGAATGAGAGCCCCGGCTTGAAAAACAGTTTTTAGCAAACATATTTAATTTATTTTTTGTAAATGTCATTAGAATGGGACTATTTTTGTTATTGTTGATGCAATCCAAAGCACTTGGATTTTTTTCGAAGGTAAGCATTTCCGTTTGTTTGTGTTTTTAGCTAAAACAAATTTATTTTTAAGACAGTTTGTGCAATTATTTTACCAAAACACGAAGGACAATTTCCCGTCATATTTGAAGATCTTCCATCAGTTTTTAGTGTTTTAGTTTTAGTCGTTCCCTTGTAGATACTAAGTATCACGGCAAGTGGCTTCGGTTAGAGTGTTGCAGTTTTTGCAACAATGTTTCAGTTTGAAATTGGCTTCGTACCAAACAAGTGCAGTTGCAACTTTAGTACACATTCGGTCAAGAAAAAAAGTTTCAGATTTTAAGTAAGACTGTAGTCTACTTTAAAGCACAACATCGGGATATCCTAAATGTTAGGGCATAATAATAATATTACAAGCATGTATAATAAATGTATTTCATCCTGCTACGAAGAGTTTTCAGTACGTTGCTGACACTCCCCTGTCCGTATAGACCGTGTACTGCTCGCGGACCCTCCTTACGTACTATCATGCAACCTCCCTTCATGGTCCCACCCCACCCCCTACATATTAGTCGAAATACTTTTCACACGTTGCTAAAATATTCAAATACATTGTGCTTGGCAAGTAAGTAGTGCGATTTCAATATTAAAACAATTCAAAACAGCTTGCAAGGCACAATTTTTTCATTTCAAAATGGGTGAATTGTACATCGTAAAAAGTCTTAGCAGAAGAAAAAAAAGCTGAGTCAGCACTTTATGTTAACCCAACCCCTGCCATCTTGTCATTGAATATATTTTTGGGGGGGATGTATGTATCATGCAGCGCACATACTAATTTGCTGCCATTATAGTATAGTGCGTACAATAGACTATACTTTTACACTTCTACTTAATTATAAGTACCGAATTTTCGCGATGGCTCATTTTCCCCAAACGCAAATAGATCCATATAACGTTTTTTTATTATCAAAGATCAAGGGCATCGCAAAAATATTTCTTTGTATAGCCCTTCGGTACGATTCAAAAGTAAAATATTGTAGTCAATACAACTTAATGCCTTAATGTATTTGATCAAACATCCGTATCCTTATTGCTCAAATATAGATTTGTCCCTTGGTGGAAGATGTGCAAAATACTTTGTTGTCTCAATAAACAGTCGCAATAATCCTTCAATATCTACATATTTTAAAAACATCATGATTAATTAATTGTCATTGATTGTCGAACGTTCTCGAACTATCTGGGTGTGCATTTGTAGCTGCGTCATATTTTGCCACGTACTTGCTAGTGTACCCTACTGAACGTGTTAGAATCTAAATGTCGTTGTAGCCACTACGATCCCAATGTTTTTTATGTATTATATATAGCACAATGGGTCATTTCCCATTGTGCTGGACGAACACCATGAAGTATAAACAATATTTTGTACTACATTGTAACTGAAACGCATGAATAATTAGAAGGAAAAAACAAAACCCAAAAAAAAAACATAAAGACTTTGGAATTGAAGCAATGGCCAGCACAGTAGTGAAGCCTAATTCCACCCCCTCCTAAAAAGTAAGATATACAGAGTTACCATTCACAAAAGAATCGATTATATGCTTAGTATAGCAAAACCGGCTTGTAACCATGTAATTTCAAGTTTGGGGTAGCAAACACCTATACTCTATTCAGATTGGTTATCATGCTAAGTTTCAGTTGTTTGTTACAGTAGCAACCATTCATCTCATCAAAGGTAAAGATCCAGAAACCTAATACTTTCTTAACCTAAATATTGATACGCTGACTAAAAACTACATGTAGGCCCATAGTTATATTGTACCATAGATGATCATATGTAATTCTTAACATAGGATAATTGTGGTTGTTCAAGTCAGCAATAGTTAAGGCATGAATGTGGGTGTAATGACAAGACAATTACAGAATAAAGGACATATTGTGTTGTCACTAAATGTTCTAAGTAGGAACACTGTAGTGAACGATGCATTGTGTCAAATCTCCATTGGAATTGTGTGCATCATTACAGGGTCCAATCCTACTTTGTGATCCTGCTCTGTTTAATTTGATTCTAGCTTAAACCTTTTTTTTTAGTTCATAAGCATCAAGACGGGAATATCACAGACAGATTCTTTTGCTTGTGGGTTTGAACATTTTCTATATATTAATAGAAATAGAAGTAGGTCCGGAAGGATTCAGACAGCGCACACAAAAACCGTTTCAGCGTCTGCCCTCGGTTGATTATCAATCCCTAGACTTCATTAGTTTATTTATTTTTTTCTTCTCTAGCAGAGAGGGAAGAGCCAGCACATTAGATGCGTAAAAACCCCAACAGAATCCCTTAATTTGTTTGGGAAAAGCGTTTCTTATATATTCGTCTAGTTTATAATCTTGTCTTTATTTTTCAATGTGTGAGTGTGTGCGTGTGCTTGTGAGTGTGCATGTGTGTGTGTGTACTATGTGTATGTGTGTTTGCATTTGTGTGTGAGCGCACACAAACACACATGCTCCATTGATTGTGTGGGTGCGTGTATGAGAGAGACAGAGTGGGAGGGTAGATGTTTTGGGCCTCCCTGTTGTTAGGTAAAACTATCTTGCTGTTTTACAGCAGCATTTTCACCACTTTTTGAGCCAGCCCCACTCCAAAGCTCACAAAGAGCCTACTCTTTTTTTTTTCTTTTTTTTTTCTAGGGCTGATCTTATGACCAAATTACATTATTGGCAAGTGGGTGCAACAGTGGACAAGCCTCTCATTGCAATTTACAAAAAGAATTCAGCTTTTTTTTCCCCTAATATTAAAAAAAAAAAAATATTTCACACAGAAACACGCATACATGCGTAGTCCACTCATCTTGTTCTGTGCTTTTTATATGAAAAAGCCATATCTCCTTTCCCCTCTCTCTCTCTCTCTCTCTCTCTCTCTCTCTCGCGCGCGCTCGGGCCGACCGAACTTGGACGGGGGGTGGTGCTCTGAGCC
>JAVQJS010090325.1:0-12202 GCA_036024795.1 Galaxias rostratus | reverse complement strand
GGAAAGATAGAGAGAGAGAGACAGAGAAAGAGAGAGAGGGAGACAGAGAGAGGGAGAGAGAGACAGAGGAAGAGAGAGACAGAGAAAGAGAGAGAGGGAGAGAGAGAGAGAGAAAGAGAGAGAGAGAGGGAGAGAGAGAGAGAGAGAGACAAAGAAAGAGAGAGAGACAGAGAGAGAGGGAGATGGAGAGAGAGACAGAGAGAGGGAAAGAGAGACAGAGAGAGAAACAGAGAGAGAGAGGGAGAGAGAGAGAGAGACAAAGAAAGAGAGAGAGAGAGAAACAGAGAGAGGGACAGAGAGACAGAGAAAGAGAGAGAGACAGAGAGAGGGAGAGACAGTGAGACGGGGGAAGGAGAGGTGGAGGGTATTAAATTGCCTGTAGGTTCTGTTGTCTCCTGGGTGGGAATGATACACTGTCTGTATTGACTCCATTCGGAGGTCAGGTGCATTTTGCGTTATGTGCAGTCACAATCTACACTACATCTGATCCCACCCCCCTTTTGAAATGGCGCGACTTCAATTAGCGTCGACTAATCAACATAGCGATCCGTCGGTGCCGATTTACCAGATCCAGCAGTCGTTGCCGGGGTGACGGTCAACTCTTTCTGTGTGTCGCGGATGGATGGGAAAAGAGAGGAGAAGGCTCCTGGCTGGCACACATGCAGATGGATCACTGGGTCTTTATCAGCCCCGGTCTGTCCCTTCTCCTCCTGTTCTTTGATTCTCTTCTCTTCTTTTTCACTCTTTCTTCCTGCACCCTTTTGCGTTCGTCATTTTGTCTGTCGTTATTTTTTAGATTATTTCGCTCTCCCTTTCTCTCTCTCTCTCTCTCTCTCTCGCTCTCTCTCTCTCTCTCTCTGTATCTGGGGCCCCAACCCACCCACCCCCCTCTGCCACCCACCCCCCCCCCCCCCCAACCCCTTCGCCGCTCCAAGCACCCCCCCGTCCCCCCCCCTCGTTTCTTGGAAGAGCTGTCACACACACGCTGGGTGCAGAGCGCTGGGGAACCGGGGGTTGAGCTGAATTAGACAGAGAGGATGTCCTTTCCAGCCCCACGGAGGGCAGCCGACGCACATCTGTCCCCACCGAGCCCCACAGAAATAAATAAAAGGGAGGAAGCTAGAGAGGAGGAAGAAGAAGGAGGTGGTGGTGGTGGTGGTGGGGGGGGGGAGAAAGAGACAAAGAGATGGCTGCGTCTTGACATCAAGCAGCCCTTCAACAACCCTGCGTAATAATGAAAAGCACATCACAGCTGACAGATAAACCCAGAGCACACACAGTTTGCCTCGCTCACCATCTGGCCTGGGCTTTACCCTGTGTGCTCTATATAAATATATATGTGCGCGTCTTATACAGTATATGGACAAAATGCATTTGACTGTGAATGGTCAAAGATTGGATGACACACACAGTTTTTGTCACTCCAAGTGGTCCTATCAGGGCGGGGCTTCCTTCCACTGTAGTGTGAGGTAGTGCGATGGTGCCATGATTAATTGAGGCGTTCGAGCGCTACACGGACCCGGTTAGAATTCATCCTTACCCGTCCATCCTCCATGTGCGCTTTGATCCTACCTCCAGGCTTTGCTGTTAGCCCTGTTCTGCAGGCAACACACGGCTGTTCACCTTTCGTCCAGACGTGAAGCTAAGACAGCCACACGCATGTGCAAAATGACATGGCTTCAGAAAGGGTTGCGATGGACTGGACCCCCCTTTCTTTCCTAAAGCTACTGATGGGATTTGTGTTAGTGGGAAGCTAGACGTCTTTGAGCGAACAAGTTGACTTTGGCCTGGATGGTCGGCTTGTTGTGTTCCTTTGCTGCTTGTGTTGAGTTCTTCTTCGAGGGAATACGTTCCTTGGATTGTGTTGATTTTTGTCATAGAGAGAAGAGTAAGTTCCGTGGATAAGCTGTGTTTATTTTTGTCATCGTTTAAGAGAAACGGACTAAAGATTGTCAGATTGTCTGTTCTAGCCAGCCAGACAGACAGACAGACACATTGTACTGTGTAGCTTTGAAGACTCTATGCTTTATGGCATACTGAATGTGCTGAGCTTTTAACACATTTCCTCAAGCTTTACCCACTTTAGGAGAGTTAGTTTTGCAGCCTGTGTTCAAATCATCTGAACCCTCTGTCTGTTTGATGTGCCTTTTAACCCCGTTAGTTGCCAATCTGCACCAATCATAGAGTGGTTTACAATTGCACATTGAAAAGTACATGCAAACCCACTCCTGACAGCCCAATAACTAAGGCTTGGAACTAAGCACTAAATAGTTAAATATTCTTTATTTTAACAAGGACCCCAGATATGCAGTGAGTGCCCTTGATGGTTTTGAAGCATATATTCCAGTTCAAACGAGCGCTGAAGAAGCATAGAAAAACACTGAACTACGTATTTTTAAGTGTCTTTAAAACTAAAAAAAAATTAGGTAACCGTTTCCTGTGCACAGACCATATTCTGACAGTCAATGGCAAAGTCCTGTGACCCATTGAAAAACTCAAGTAATTTTTTGGATTGAATTGCCGGCTGCACTTGGAGGTTGATCATTGTGGGGCACCAACAGATAGATCCCGAAAGTACTTTTGAGTATTTAAAATGTTTTAAGTGGCTTTAGGTTCATAGCTTCTATTTTAGATTGTATTAATTGACAGAATGTATTTGTGTGTTAACAGCCTAAAATAAAAATAATCCATGTTGAGAACAGAAGGGCAAACCTTTTAGGCATGTAAGAGGTCTTTAAAATGAGACAAAACATATAACAAAATAAAAGTAATCTCATTTTTCAATCAATATAAAATACAAAATGAGGGAAAAGCAAATTGTCATCAAACCACCCTTTAGTGTGGTCAACATGTCCACTTTGGGTACATAGCAGTTAATCGATTACCTCACAGATGTTACCTATTCCTGTTTTCATCTGGTCTGCTATAAAGGGATAGGATGGATCACAAGCATTTTGCTTGCTACAACCTTCAGGTATAATTGGGCCACCTCGTGCTCAGCAATCCTGCACAAACATTGTTCAGAATTTGTTCGATCTTTCAGAGCCATCTGTGTTTGTGTTTGTATTGTTTACACATGCTAAATGAAATGCAAAATGCCATATTGTGCTCTAATGGTTAATAGAGGCTTTTACAGCGATGATTTGCAATTTTGCTGTTATCAAGGGGAACGGTTCCAAATGCAGCATATTTCCATGGAATAACACAGTTTGTTATTTCTACAGTACCGACCATATTAAGGCAGGAAAAGCTTTTGCTTCTGCTGCACTTCCAGCTTAACGAATGTACAATTGACCAATCAACACCATCAGCAAAACGATCCTAATCGCCAATGTAGAACAAAAGAGCAGTGTCTTTCTCAGTGTCCTCACAGCGTCCTTCTCAGTGTCCTTCTCAGTCTCCTTTTCAGTGTCCGTCTCGGTGTCCTTCTCAATGTCCTTTTCAGTGTCCTTCTCAGTGTCCTTTTCAGTGTCCTTCTCAGTGTCCTCGCAGTGTCTTTCTCACTGTCCTCACAGCGTTCTTCTCAGTGTCCTTCTCAGTGTCCTTCTCAGTGTCCCTCTCAGTGTCCCTTTCAGTGTCCTCACAGCGTCCTTCTCAGTCTCCTTTTCAGTGTACTTCTCAGTGTCCTTTTCAGTGTCCTTCTCAGTGTCTTTCTCACTGTCCTCACAGCGTTCTTCTCAGTGGCCTTCTCAGTGTCCTTCCCAGTGTCCTCGCAGTGTCCCTCTAAGTGTCCTTCTCCAGTGTCCTTCTCAGAGTCCTCCTCCAGTGCTTCTGCTCAAACTCCAGGTGAATGTGATGCAGTCCGGCCCACTTTGAACCCTGGATGATAAGTCTACAAAGTTTCAGGGAGGCGAAGGGAACCAAAGTGCGACCGTCACCTGGTCTTCAGGTAGTATTGTATAGTATTGTATCCAGTATAGTATTGTAGCTCGTCCGCCGAGAGGTCAACTGTGTAGCACCACTGCGGCGCTCACATGTGGGATCACAAGGATTACATTGATCAAAGTTCTGAGTGTTGTATTTGTCAGGAGTACAGTCTAACACAGGATTATTCTGAGCGAAGACATTTTTATGACAGGGCACGAAGCAGCTACGTAGAACAGAGCCAAAATTGACACTGTCGTTTCGTGTAAATTCTGCAAATTCCTTATCACCTTATTTATATTGTTAAGAAGTGCCCTTACTGCCATCACATTTCTATTTTGAATTTATTGCTATTTTATATTTTGTACTTATTTTTTAAGATTAAGATATTTTTTTTTGGATTTCGTGTTCTTTGTATTTAATTCTGCTGAGTTGGCCTACTCTGGTCCAGCACATTACATTGCATGTTGGCCCTGTGTCAACTGCACATGATTAATAAACCCGAAACATGAACTTGAATGTTCAGGCCTGAGCAGTGGTTCAGATGTGAGGGAAAGGTCGTCAGAGACAACACGTGTTTCTCTGCTGCGATGATGACTTCTTACCCACAGCCAGAGAAAAGACATGGGTACGTGTTCTTTCCAATACTGGGAACACGTCCAGGGGAATGGTTTATTTAGTTTGGACCACTCTACTTGTATCAGCCTTGTCAACTCATCACAACTTGCAGTTGGACTGAACGATTTATCTGTGTACTGACTTCCTCTCTTGACTCATTCATAAAATAGTGCTTTATCATTGCCTGTTGTTCTCACTTTCTTCAACTAGTTATTTTTCTGTGACGGAGTGAAAATACCCATACCACCAGAACACACCAGAAACAGAGAATCCCACAGATTCCCAGCAGCTTTCTAAGCATGCAGGAAAGGTGCAGGGGGTGTTGGGTAACTTCAGAGCAGCCTTTTACAATGGGTGACAAGCACCCCCACTGTCGTCTGAAACCCATGTGGTTGAGTTGTGCGTTAGGCTAGCAGTTGTTAGTGAGTTTTACGTTTTCACTCAACAAGCACAAAACAATATTACTTTTGGTTCAGATTTGATATGTTGTTAACGTAGGATTTAACACACGCTTGTGCATTAGGACAATGTACAGATTTGCCAAAATACTTGTGTTGGCATGCAAGTATCTGTGGACAAACTAAGACAAGCAAAACTGCCCTCACAAATTTTCTTTTAAAATTGTGAAAACTGCATGAAATTTACTTTTTCAAATTTATTGTAATGTGCAGAGACCATGTATAGGCGATGTATCCGTGTGTGTGTGTGTGGGTGTGTGTGTGTATGTGTGTGTGTACTGTTCAGCCTGGTGATAGTCTTGACCCTGTCTTCATCCTACCGACCCATAAAAAAAAAAATCAATCCATGTTCTTCAGTTGGAGCTTGTTGAATTGCGGAAAGACTTGCAATCAATAGCCGTTCTCGGTAGACCCTCTCCTTGGCCAGAGTCAAAATCCGATCTCCAAAGAGCCGCACAGGAAAGAAATGGAATCTGATCGCTACCCTTTGACTTGCAAGGCTACCAAAGGAACGCCATCTTAAATCAGGGAGTGAATCTGATGCTGGCTGAAACCTATATGAAGGTGATTGGCATAGTGTGGCTCCTCTCGTTTGGCAGCACGTTCTGAATGGCCCAACGAGCAACACAGCCAAAGCTCACCACCACTTCCACAACTGTGCTGCCCCTCCACATACAGATTGTAATAGGGATTTGCTGGAGCTTTTTTTTATTCAGTGAAGCATGCCTTGGCGTATAGTTATAATAATTGCCCCTTAGCCAGACAGAGATAAACGAAGCTCTAACACTCGTTTGACATCACATTAGAAATAGGAGCGCAATCAGAGCCACCGTACCATGCTGCTTCGGTCATCACCAGCCCCGCCTGGAGGACGGCAGGTACGACACTACTCATCCAGTCAAGACATCAAATTAGCCAGAGGGAAGGACTGGAGGCAGATGAGGAGAACAATACTGTTTGATTTGTGCAATCAGGGGGGTTTTAACAAAGGGGGAAAAGTCAGTGGCCTACAATGGCATGATTGAATACGCCTCTGATGGCACCTGACCGTGGCCCCCCAAAACGAAGTCTTATCCATAATGTCTCTCTAACTTCATTAAAATGAACCGTTCAACTCCCCTTCCCTCGGAAGGCACGGATGGGTGCCTTAATTGGGAGTTATTTCCTCGTGTTATTCAGTGCTCCCCCGAGTTCTCATTAGAGCTGGGGTCGTAGCATCTTCAACCCCCGCCCACCCCTACATCTGGTTGTGAAATGGTTTGGTCCAGGACCAGAGATGAGCATGGGAGCCTCCAACAACATATTGATCATCTCTGGGGGGGTGAAGGATTTTTTTTTGCTGTGCTGAGAGCCTGGAACATTCTCCTCTTCTTCTTCCTGATGGTGTCCTCTGGACTGGCCTCGTTGCCACCAGATTGACCAATCAAATCTTTGTGTGTCTGCCTGGTGTCAGCACAAGATGACATGGTCTGAGAACCCAATGTAATTGCCAGGGTAATAGCGTAGTCATTAGTTTGACTTTGAAAAAAAGATAGGACCCAATAATATCTAAGTTATATATCTGATCAACAACATGTATATACTGTAGAGATGTGTGTGCGTTGTATGAATCTTAACTCAATGTTGTTTTAGGAGACTACAACATCATTCCATATTCACTGCTGAGAAAACAAAAGTAGTCCTACGAGTGAGGTCATAATGGGACAGCCGTGCGTCATGGAAACGGCCGGGTAGGTTGATTCCTGTGATGAGTGTGCCAGGGCACCCTGCTTTCAAAGTCACCGACCGGGTACTCTCTGCAAAGTCATCTTTCAGCTGAGCAGCCGACAACGGCCGTAATGTAGCATCAGCAAATGCGGACTTGCTGTGTCAACAGTGTTCTTTGCCTGTCATTTTTCCATGGCCCACAGCGCATTTTGAATGTGACTCGGTGTTTTGTAGCACACCAGCTGAGGCACAAGGACAGCTGGAGGTAAAAGGGGACAAAAACCTAATATGGCCGCCAGTCCTTAAAGTAACTTGAGATGGTGAGATAGAGCAGGGAACAAAGACTGAAGACAGAGTGAGACTTTGAAATGTCAGTTTTCATTTTCTTTTCTAAATGGGCTCCGAGCAGGCCTCCATTCATTTACTGTTCGGTTTAGAATTTAGAAATGCAATCGTTAAATGTCACTGGTTCTGACATTTTAAGAAAGCAGGGAGATAGATAGATCCTAATGCCTTTGTTTTTCATACCTGGTAACATGGTTAATTAAACCTTTTTGATTAGTAAAACAAACTACAGCTAAGATGTTGTCAATGAGGAAACCCTAATATGGCCGCCAGTCCGTGTAGTAACTTGAGAGGCTGAGATAAAGCAGGGAACAAAGAGTGAGACACAGAGTGAGACACAGAGTGAGAAACATAGTGAGACACTGAGTTTTCTCAGTTTTCATTTTATTTTGCAAATGAGGTCCGATCTGCCTCAATTCGTTTACTGTTATGTTTAGTATTTAGACATGCAATTGTTAAATGTCACTGATTCTGACATTTTAAGAAACCAGGAAGTGTCCTCGTTGTGGAGAATGTTAAAGCATGTCTGAACAAAGGAAGTGCAAGTGTGTGGAGTGTAAAGGAATGAGTAAACATTTTTACTTTAATCCGTAAAGAGATCCATCGAGATAGATCGCTCCTGTCTTTGCTTTCCACACCTGGTAACGTGGTTGAATTAAACCCATTTGATTAGTAAAAACTACAGATGAGACGTTGTGTCTATTATGGTTGTGTAGTACAGTTGCAAGTATTACAGGGGGATAATGATGTGTCCTTTATTACCAAAGCCATTAAATGAAGCAAAATTAAACCACAAATGAGTTTGCTCCTAGGGGCTTAGTTTTACTGACAGGTTCAGAGCTAATGACAACATGCCATGGCATAAAATCACACAGGGCAGCTAGCCTGACTAATTATGTAATTAAAGAAAACAACAGAGACGGGCAGAAATGGCAGCGATGTTGACTCGCTAATTGTTGTGTGTCTGGTTCGGTTTCCCGTGTCTGCAAAGTGCACAAGTCACTCACAGTCAGGTGCACATCCTTGTCAGAATAGTATTCTTTCTCAAGCAAGGAACACGTCTCTGGGTTTCCTGTAAACGTTGAACTCACCGAGGATGCACGCAGGAGTGCCATATGTGTGTCTGTTTGCGACAAATCGTCTTTTAGACCACACCGAAAATCATAACACTACAGCAATAGTCAAACTCAACGGACGCCTCCCACAAACAAATGTTTTTTTTCTCTCAAACTATTTTGAAATGGTCTTAGAATAATATCTCGCAATCCAGACATAATATACTTAAATGCGTTGAATTAAATAAGACTTAATAGGATTAATAATAATGTATTCTTCCCTCCACACAGGCATATAATTGGCACACTTTGACGGGAGCATATCTTTTATGTGAGAAATATACGTCCACTTCCTCATTAAGAGAACTCAGTGCTGATCCTCGCTTCCCACTGAGGAGAGTGGGTTTAATTGCCTAATGGCTCTGGCCAGCTCACGTATCCTGACCTACAAACCAAGGACAAAACATTACTGAGAAATAATACACTGGACTGTGGCCCTGTCACTATGATAAGAGTGTAATTGCAGCACGAATATGTATTCCGGTGTCATTCATCCCTAAAACCTTTAATTTTCTTATCTTTAATTTTCTTATTTTTTATTTATGCAGCACTTTGATAAATCCCACAGACACTTAGGTGGAATTGAAATAATCTGGATTTAAATGCTCACTCAGTCGTTATTAAATAGCAATTTAAATAAAGTCAGAATACTGGACTATATTTAGCTTGTGGTTATCATAATCACTAAAATAATCATTAAAATGTTCTGTTAAAGATATGTTCCAATATATTTTGTATAGCACGCTATATTAACAGCCAACTGGGTAGGGCTGACAGCTGGGAAATATCCACGGTATATCACATTCACCTCATATTCTCTTCTTGGTCACGGTGCAAATTATTGCCAAACCAGCGGTTTGCTGTGTCTAGCGCCTGAGGTATAAAATCACTGCACATCAGCATGCAGCTTCCCTCACTGAAATTAGACCTGAGAAACACTATGGAGCTATTTCAGGGCAAAGAGTCAGCTTTAAATCTATGGAGGTGCTGCATGCTGTAACCTAACTAACGGAAGGTTGGCTCTTTGGAGGATGAACGCGGATAAAAACTAATACGGGGAGTTAAAACAGTCAGACATACACGCGGGGTGACTCCAATGGACAGGAGTTCATTCACTGGGATCGGTGTTTAAAAAATAGACCGTGAGAAATGGTCTCACGACTGGCGCCTGTCGTTTTACACACAGCGCACACATATTTGCGTGTCTCCTGCTGTGACACGGTGTTATCCTTGAGCCGAACCTCAAACACGGCGATCAGATTACGATACTAATGTGTTGAAATAGGATGCTACGCGCACCATATGGCCTGCATCGTCAGTCGCGGTGTGCAAGTCGTTTCTTTGGTTCCATATTTAGACGAGGGAAAATGACACCCACAGTCTTAACATTCTGCACATTTCCTTGTCTTTGATCTGTACAACTTGCCACTTGTCGCATCCCCGACAGCGTCCCAGTCAGCGCTACGTCGCGACCTGGACCTGACCTTTGACCCGTGAGCCCGAGGACGGCAGCCACAATCACGACTCCTGTCCGACTGTGCGGATTCGAGTCGTGACTCAGCACTGACCTATAAATAAAGGGAGAAAGTGGTTGTGATTTGGGGCCTAGCTCAGTAGCCCTGTGGTTATCGGCAGAGAGTCAGCCAGCCAGCCTGTGACTGTGGGGCTTTTAAATCTTTCATCAGTGCTGAGGCAGCTCGATGCTCGGTCGGACCCGGGGCCCATCAATCAAGGGCCACGCTCCGTGTAAATGGCCTACTTTACCCTTTTTTTCCATTTATTTTTTTTGTCGAAAATAAAACAGTTGTTTGCGTCTGAATGGATCGAGTAGAGTGCCCTTCCTCGACTTGCTCCCGCTGATTAAATTGTTAAGCAGCATTAAAGCGGACAGTGCGGAGGGGCCGGTGTTAAGCCAAATAGAAGAGTGTAAATCTACAACAACGCTGACTCAAGCGGGATGTTGGTGGAGGGGTCCGACAGCTATTAAGCCCGTTTAGAGACATATTAGTGTGGCCGACGTGTCAACGCCGTGGTAACCTGAAATATTCTGTTGCCTTGGGGTGATGCGTTCATCAGAGCTCCTACACACCGGCTTAAAGAGACGCGATCGGCAAAGGACACGAGGAAACTCGACATCCCTGATGCCCGTTGTTCAGTATGGAGAGATTCGACTTCTAAAAACCATCTATGGCAGCAAAGCATTACTCTGTTGAAGGTCGTTGGGTTATATTTCTGCAGAAGCTTTGCGTCGTCTCGATGAAAGTTACCGTCACCATTGACCCGGCAGCTAGAGGAGATGCTTGTGTTTGCTACAATTTATGGACGACAAATATTCGGTGACTTCATTTCACGATAGAAAGACAACAGCGCTACTCTACCTATGCCCGTAAAAGCCTGGCATAGATAAAGAGTCAGTAAAAGACCTTCAGTTAAATAAAGTCCTGTTTAAATCACCTTTCCGTTGATAAAGTATAAATATTTCAAGGACACTGACCACCTTGTCAGGGAGATCTTATAAAGGCTTACAAACCCATTAGGCAAGTAATAGCCTTCTTATTTCCATCTAGAATGTTCAAAGAAAACTGTCTGGAAACCCCTAAATGGGCAGTCAACTGAGCTGCCACCATAGGCATTCAAAGGCATTGTTGGTATCACCAGAATGCAGAGAAAACTGAAATTCCACTCGAGTGAATCCTCATAACGAAACCTTTGCAACGCACCGAGGCACTCACGACCATCAGACAGCGACTAGATGAAAGGATGTTTTAAGCAATTTGGATATTGCAATCCTTTCCCCAGACAACAACAGGGCCTCTCTTACACTATGGTCTGTCCATCTGTCCTGCCTGCCTGCCAAACGTTGATTGCAGTGTGGATTGCGAATGCTCCTGCCCATGGCATGCTTCTCCAGCACCGTCACAGCAGCCCTGCACTGCATTCATCCCAGGCCCCTTAAAAATTCAATACGAGGACAATCAAGAGCGCAAAGCATAATACAAACTATACGAGAAAACCCTGCCCTGACTACCTGGTTCTTTGAAATCTCAAAAGCAATTTAGGCAGGCTCGATCGATATCTACCAAAACGTGGAATTCACATTTAACGAGAGCCGATGGTGAAGACGTTTTTCGGGAGATGTGACAGGAACATCAATAAGCGACCTGGGTGTCTTGCTCTTCAAAAGTTCCCTTGCCATCACTGCAAAGTGTTCCAGAGCGCTGGCAAGTTGGTGCGAGACCAATAAATTCATAAACAAAAGTGAACGATCGGTCGGAGCGGAGCACAATAAATCCGCTCGGGCTCTCTTCACCCCCGACGACTGGAGTACATCAAAATGATGTCACTGTGAAGAGCCGGGGAAAAGATGGCGTTGTTATTGGCCTTCGGGAAATATGAAGCGGCGGTGGCCAAGGGAGCTCAAAAGTCAGAGACAGGCTCCGTTATAATCCTGGAAGCTTTCCCTGTCCCTTTTTTATATGCCGTTGAGGACTCAGCCAATAGGAGGTTAGGGATATAGGGAGAGAGAGATTGAGAATAACACTATGGAGTGAGCGCCACCAAGATGAAAGCGATCTGAATCTGTATCTATAGCTGTTTTTATTTCTGCCTCTTTATTTCTTTTCTTTTTTTTCCCGCCACCGTTTTCACGAGCACAACAATTAAAGCATACTTCTGTTCCGGTTCCAGACAGCCTGGCAGGGGTGAGGGGTCGCGTTGCTCCGTGTTTGCTCGCAGGCACTATAAGATTTCCTAAAGACGGGGCTCTTGTTTATGGGCTGTTACTTAACCAACAGCAGGTGCTCCCTTCACGGCTGGTTAGCGGCGTTGATGTGAAGTGCTGTCAAGCCTCGCTGTCAGCCATTGATTGTGGCTGTCTGCCGCACACGGGCTGTATTCTTTCCACATTAAGCATTTGGGTAGGCTACGGCGGGTCATTCACCTCGGAGGGGGCGGGCGCGTGTCTGGGACAGCTATCTGTCACCTACACCTGCTGCTCAGCTCCAGCTCTGGAGGTTTGCGTGAGGACGGCAATTATCTTTTTAATTGCCGAGATAAATTAGGCCTTAGGTATTCTTTTTTTTTTTTTTTTTTTTT
>JAVQJS010090298.1:0-19597 GCA_036024795.1 Galaxias rostratus | reverse complement strand
CACACACACACACACATACACACACACAGACTCCAGGTGTGTGTCTGCATGTCTTTCTGTTTTTTTGCAACAACATTTGCTTGCTTGACCTTGAGGTCACTTGTGCCTGAACACCTGTCATATTCAACAACCCATAATGCTAAGGACACACGCACAGACACAACCCCCCTCCCCTTCCCACACACACCTTTCACATCTGCTCTAAAGGATGCCATTGACATGGGGACAGGGACTGGGTGGACTAGGGCGTTGTAGACTCAAAGGCACACACCATGTCAGCTTAACAACACTGGTCTATTAGGATAACCTGATATGACAACACACTGCCAGCGGTAAGAAAGGTATGTTCATGTTTAATTTGTGTTTGTTGTATCCAGTGGATATAATGTTTGCTTTGAATGGTATAAAGAAATATTTTTAAGGTTTTGTTCAGATTATTTTACCAAAAACCAAAATCTGTCTACACAATCTCAAATCAGTTAGAGGTTGTCAGATATATAGTCAGATATATATCCCCACCCCCCACAAGACATTTTCCTCAAAGCTGATGAGTTTGAGCATCTTTTGTCCCAGACATCCTGTAGGGATCTGGTTTCATCCCCCAAGCAGAAAATATGGCCAACTGTGATGGTTTGTTTAATGAGATCAAGAGGGTTTTTGCAAAGTTAGTGGTTTGAGTCGAGTTTAGCCCAAAGGTTTTCAGTAAACATGTATTGCTTGGTTGTCGGGATTAACTAACATATTGGTGTGTGTATGTGTGTGTGTGTGTGTCTGTGTGTGCGTGCGTGCGTGCGTGCGTGTGTTAATCTGATTAACAACTACAGGAGGCAGGGAATAATAGTGTTGCCGTAATTTTTCGCTGTTAGCTACATCATTCAACTCAACTCTATCACTTTATTGCATTGTTACTATCCAAAAAACTGGTCTTTCTATGTATGTTATGTCAAGCATTTCCCTCACCAGCATAACCACACACACAGACACACACACACTCATCCCTGAACTTTCATCCTGCATGTTTTTCACAGAGCAGGTGAAAGATCTGAGGCGATGCTCATAGCACCGTTGATCAGTCCGTGAGTGATCAGTCTATTCAGACTCCAGGGCAGTGGTCACACATCACAGCTCTTTGGACTGGCTTCCAGAGCCACACAACCCTTAGATGAATAAATTATAGGAAGAACTTGTTCATTGGAGGGGATGGGATTGTCCAACTGCAGCGCTTTGGCTAATTGCGTGCACTGTTTAAATCACATCACTGCATGGTCCAATCTTTTACGTTTCTGTTAAAGCCATGATTTATGCAATGGAAGATTTAATCTCGAGCTGGCAAACACAACAGGGGAGATAGTAAATGAAAAGCATGGCTTTTCGCCTCAAGTCTATGACTAAAGAACAGGCTCATTTTATAACGGTTTTACTTTTAACACTACTTAGATGGTAATAACACACATCTTTCATGGGTTAATGCTTGATGTATAGTCACAAAGTAAACAAATATATATCTAAGTTATTAGCTTCAGTCGAGTTAGTATGAATCTCTATTCTCCTGCCACCCAAAAAGGTCATATGGGTGTCAGAGAATGCTAAGGGACCTGAAGTCAATGTCTAAGGACATGGTAATGGTACCGCTAATATGGCTGACCCTTATCTGAATTAGGTAACCTCAGGAACGGTCGGGGATTGAATCACTTCTTAAGTGCCCTCCCCACACCCATACCCTGGACCCAGCCCACAGTGCGGGTGTGTGTGCATGAGGCCAGCCACATGGCCAGACCGATCATTAGGGAGAGGCGCCCGAGGCAGAACACAGTGGAGCTCTGCCCCCACCACTCTACACACTCACAGTCAAGCTCTTAGCCAACGTCATGGCGCATAGTGCTCAGAAGCAGTGATAGGCCGGACCACTTAACCCCCCACTCACACACACACACACACACACACTCTTAGAAAGAGATGACATGTCACAATGAAAGCATATTTCAACCAGATGGTGTTTGTCTCCTATAATCTTGGCCATCGCTGTGCGTGTCATGCATGTAGTTTAATGCCCACGGCTCAAACTGCATTTTACAGTGCTGGATCGTGGTGCATCACTGATTTGGTGATTTGGTCTCGCACCACGTTGCTGTTTTTCCAGGTAGCCAGGTAGCCATAAAGATCCCCCATCAGGAATAGGACCTGTCTTATCCAGATCTCACATTCCCATTTTCCAGAGAAGGTTCTCTTTTTCAGAGGGGGGAATCTGAATAGGGCCGACGGCAGCTTGGTTAGCCAGGGCATCAATGGAAGGGAGAGGAGAGAATGAGATGAGGAGGAGAGCAGAGCGGGTGTTGGTGAGGTGAGAGGAAAGAGAGGACAGGGGACGAGGAGGTGTGAGGAGAGATAGAGGACATGTAGGGGGCAGAAGAGAACAGACAAAAAGAGGACAGCTAGAGGAGGACAGGACGTACTGTAGATAGCAGACATATGTCGACGTGTGTGTGTGTGTGTGTGTGTGTGTGTGTGTGTGTGTGTGTGTGTGTGTGTGCGTGCGTGCGTGCGTGCGTGTGTTTGGGTGTGTGTGTGTGTACGTGCTTCCATAACCTACCGTTCCTCTTGGCAGGCCTCGATTCAAATGTCCCGTCTTAATCAAACAACCACCCCTTAAATAGTTTACGACCCTTTCTACCCGTTTGTCCCGCATCCAGGCGCCAACGCCCAGCTGCGCTACCAGATCACGGCGGGCAACACCATGGGCACCTTCGACGTGGAGCCCGAGGTGGGCTCCATCTTTGTGGCCCAGCCGCTGGACTACGAGATGGAGCAGCGCTACGAGCTGCGGCTGGTGGCGTCCGACGGGAAGTGGGAGAACCAGACGGTGGTGGTGGTGACGGTGGGGAACCGCAACGACGAGGCGCCCGTCTTCGGCCAGACCGAGTATCACGCCGCCGTCACCGAGGAGTCCGGCGAGCTGCCCGTCTTCGTTCTGGAGGTCAGAGGGCGTTGGAGGGGCCCGGGGCTGTCAGACGGGCGAAAAGAACGCATATCACTGGACATTTGTTTTAGAAAAACGCTTAATATGGTTAGGCTCTTGTGGTGGCTTGTTGTGAAAGTTGTTATACACATTTGTATGAGCTGCATTTAGAAACATATCAGGTTTATGAGAGACTATAATAGCATAATACCGTGGACAATTCTTTAGGAGATGAAAATTTGCCTCTGGGCTCAATCTCACAAGAAACGTGTGAGGCACTAACATATCACACATGTGTGACATTGGTTAACACAACATAGAACCATATCAAATGTCCTAAAAAAAGTGGTGCGACGTGATACCTCTTGTCGAATGGGTCCACTTTGCAAAGACGTCCTTGGACACCGACCTACTTCTCTGGAGTGTTTCCCTTCCTTTCGTCACACCCTTGTCCGGTAATTTCCAGTTTGCTGTGCATGTGGCCAGGTTCAATGAGATAAGGTGAAGTTATGCTGAACGAGGGCTTGGAGGGAATCCTTGGAGGAGAGAGGCCCCCGCGTCACCCAGTTTTCAACCCGGGGTCGCTGGGAATTGATTTGATGTGCGCTCGGTTCATCTGTAACACGCTCAATAGTTTTCCACCGACTGAACGACCAGCCCCTGACCAAAGTATGCCTGCCCTCCGTGTATTGCATTGCAATTTTGCCGATAGAAAAATATACAAATGAAAAAAAGGGGAATCCAATTTTAAAGTAATATATGTTTGCCTGGTGTGTGTATGTGGCGTGGCACCATGTCATGGTATTGTCGGGCATATTGCACTGTCAGGATGGAACCGGGGTGGGAGGCAACACTTCAAAGGCTGTGGTAAACAACCCCTCCGGTGAGTGCAGAGGAGAAGACAAGAAGACGTGTCTTTTCTTTCTTGTGTCAGCATCTATTAACTTTTAATTGTGCCGTGTGCGCTGCATGTGACAGACGAGGGAGAATATGTCAGTGTCTGTATTATTTTTCTTCAGTCAGAGAGACAGGTTGCTTATCTAAATAAGACAAAAAATGAAGGCAAAAATTAACCATGTTTCTTCCTGTGTTCATGGGTGGCTGTAGAAAAAAGCTGTTAAAGTTATTTTTTCTCGTATTCTTAAGACTTGAAATTGTTATTTCATTACGTACTTTGAACGTGCGTAACTTTTGATGGACGTGATCATTTGAATGTGGTGATATAAGATACACAAGCTAAGAAAACCTTTTGTTTTGCCATGCTCAGGTTTCTGCCACCGACCCCGACCAGGAGGCTGACCAAAGCGCCCTGCGCTTCTCTCTCCACGGCCAGGGTGCCGGCACCGAGTTCACCATCGACGACCGCACCGGCAGAGTGTACGCTCAGCGCCGCCTGGACCGCGAGGAGCGGCCCGCCTGGAGGTTCCTGGTCCTGGCCACCGACGAGGGAGGGGCGGGACTCACTGGCTTTGCCGACGTCCTGTTAGAGGTGGGGGACGTCAACGACAACGCACCCTTCTTTGCCTGTTCCGCCCCCGAGGCGGCGGGCTGCTTGGTGGGCCAGGTGGCGGAGAACTCCCCGGCCGACACGTCGGTCATGGAGATGCGCGCCACCGACCTCGACGACCCAAAGGCGGGCAAGAACGCTGTGTTGACCTATCGCATCATCCAGAACGTCCGCAACGAGATCAACCTCAACCTTTTCTCCATCAACCCGGCCACGGGGACCATCTACACGGTCTTGCGGTCTCTGGACCGTGAGGTGGAGGAGCGATATCTGGTGGTGGTGGAGGCCAGGGACGGTGGGGGCCTGACCGGGACAGGGACGGCCACCATTGTGGTGTCGGACGTGAACGACCATCCCCCAGTCTTCACGCAGAGGGTCTACACGGCACAGGTGAGTGGGTGCCATGGGCAGAAGAGGGAGAGGTTTCCAGAGGGTTCAAACGACGGATAAGAGAGTAGTTCCTGCGTGTCATCATTTCAATGAAATGATGTCAAACAGTTTAACTTTCGGATTTTACTCTGATATATCTATGGCTATTTTGTCATATAATTTAGTTTTGAATTCTTGTGCTGTATTGTAACATACTATATTGTTTATTTGCTAGATGGCAGAGGCGCTGGAGGTGAACAGTGAAGTTCTGGCGGTGTCCGCCACAGATGGAGATCAGGGGGAAAATGCTGTGGTCACTTTCAGCATCGTGGGGGGTGACGAGGACAGGAAGTTCTTTGTGGAGACGGACAAGGCTAGTCGACGTGGCGTGATCCGACTCAAGAAGAAAATAGACTTTGAGAAACCTCACGAGCGGACCTTCAATCTGACCGTGAAAGCGGAAGACGCCGATTTCTTTAGCTTAGCCTACTGCCTTGTCCAGGTGGAAGACTCCAACGACCACGCGCCGGTCTTCCTCCCACAGTTCTACGAGGCCCCTGCCATGGCCGAAGATGTACCCGTGGGAACCATCGTGGCTCAGGTTTCCGCGGCTGACCTCGACTCGGGCCAAAACGGTCGCTTTGAGTACAGCATCGCCAAAGAATCCGACCCCTACGGCCAGTTCCTGGTGGACCAGTCCGGTTGGGTGGTGGTGGCTGACTCTCTGGACAGGGAGAGAGTGTCCCAGCACAGGCTCATGGTCCTGGCTACGGACACGGGCAGCCCCGCGCTCACAGGCACGGCCATGGTGGTGGTGGCCGTGCTGGACGTCAACGACAACGGGCCGGAGTTCGAGGTGGCGTACCGCCCCGTGGTCTGGGAGAACACGCCGGCGCCGCAGGCCGTCCGCATGAACGAGACGTCGGTGCTCCTCCACGCTGCGGACCGGGACTCGTCCCCGTACGGGGGGCCCTTCTCCATCCGCCTCCTCATGCTGACGCCCGACGCCACCAGCTTCAACCTCACCGACCTGCGCAACGGCAGCGCCCTGGTCACCGCCCTGCGCACCTTCGACCGCGAGCGCCAGAAGGAGTACTGCCTCCCCATCCTCATGATTGACAGCGGCTCTCCTGCCATGAGTGCCACCAGCACGCTGACGGTGGTGATCGGGGACAGGAACGACCACCCTCACTCTCCGGGGCACACTGTCTTCCACGTGTACAGCTACGAAGGTGCGTTTGCCCGGCGCTCTGTTAACGGTACGAAGAAGCCGCTCACCACACTCGACTGCTCACGGCAGCCAGAAGCAGCCCAAATCACTTATTTAGCATTTCAGGCCATCTGTCTGCACACTCACATTTTCCGGAAAACAATTTTTTTGTTGTGTGTTTTTAGTGATTTCTTGGGGGCTTTACCAAATGAAAGTACATTAACCTCCTAATAGGAATTCATCGCATAGCTCAAAAACTTGCTGTAAACCAAACAATTTCCTTGAGCTTTAAGTCCCAGTTTTGAAGCACATACAAACACAAGCCATTTTAACAAGCTGTTGATTTCACACTTAATGGGATTATACAAGTCAATTCGGGGGGTTTTCTGTGACAGTGGACTGCTAGCTCTACAGCAACACACTTCGCCTTCTAAAAGTGTGTCCTTGTGTGCTGATGAGGCATTGCTTTCCACCGTCTCTTTTTAATGAAGTTCTTCTCTCTTCATTTTCATTCTCTCTTCTCTTCCTTGTTGTTGGGCTAATTCTAATACCCAGTATTTGTCTCTGTAGGGTATCTCCCAACAACAGTCCTGGGACACATTCAGACTCCTGACCTTGATGACTGGAGCGAGAAGGTTTACCGCTTCGAAGGCAAACCCCCCAGGTACTTTGAACGGCTGTTAGGATGTTTGAATAGGACCAGGAGTCTAACTGGCACAGCGAGGGAGAGGGAGAGGAACATGGAGGCAAAGTAAATGCAACTCTAAACTTACGGAGCCAAAGAGAGTGAGGGACTGAATGATTTAAAGGGAGACAGACAGCATGCGTGATAACGAAGGGGAATTGCAGAAGAGGGAGAGTGAACAAATGACTGTGGGCAAGGAGAGATGGACGGTTTGAAAGGAAAATACCGCATGAGGGGAGGGGCTTAACAGAGATTGAAACAGAAGAGGACAGAGAGAGGGAATGAAAGGGAAATCTGACTTGTCAGGAGCAGCATTGTTAATATTTCAGAGTGAATTGGATTGAAAATTCCCAGTGAAGCATGCGTCGAGGCCCTGGCTTTGTTTGAAGAGGCACCACCTCGCAGCACTTCGAGAAAAGAACCTGATTGCACTCCGGGCGTCGCAGCCTCTAATGAGACACCTGTGATAGGGGGAGAGGTGATAGGCGCACGTGGCGGCGTCACAAGGAAATGACAGGCAGATGAAAGAAGAAAGAGGGAGCGCCAGAGAGAAAGAGACATTTGCATAGGGCCAGCCCCGCCCCACTCCCTAGTCAGCAGATCATCATGCGTTTGGCCAGGGTATGGATCGTCACCCTTTATCTGGCTCACTGTGGCTGTTCTATCTGTTTTCTGTCACGGAAATGCAGTGCTGTATGTTTGCAGGGACATGCAAGCAAACCCAGATCATTAGTGTGTTACTTCAATAAAAGGTCCGTGGGATGGGGTGTGGGGGGTCGGTGGGCTAACTTTAGTCATCCGGCCCTCGTTTTAGTCAATCAGGACGCATGTGGGCAGTCACAATAGAGTCAGTGTGCCGGATTCAGTGAGGGTGCTTAGTAGACCCAACTGCGCTAGAGGACCCAGTTTGGCTGGGGGCTGTGAGGCAGCTGTTGTGTGGACTAAGGGCCTGGATTGGAAAACACACGCCGTGTTTATGTTCTTAATGGACCTGCTGATAGGATCTAGTTGCAGATAAGGTGGAGGAAAAGAAAGAAGGATTACATCATCAATATGAGGGGTTTCCCCGATTGGGGTAACATTGGGCCAGAGAGCCCAGCATGGACGGATGTTGTCACTATTCATCGACATATCCTTTTGCCTTTTCTGTCTGTCTATATGCTATTGTTGTTCACATCCCTCCTTTCCAGGTGCGTCATTTCACTCCTCCTTACCCCATCTCTCTGTTGGTCCCCTCCCAGGTCGTTTGCTCTGAACCATAACTCGGGTCAGCTGACCATCAGAGAGGGTGCGGCGGTGGGTTCCTACAGCCTCCAGGTGCGTGTGTCCGATAAGACCTGGCCCGACGTGACCTCCACGGCCCAGGTCCTGGTGACGGAGCTGCCCGACCAGGCCCTGCGCCACGCGGCCTCCCTGTGTCTGTCCAGTGAGTGTCCCATCCCCCTGCTCATCAAACATTCAGCTCCCCTCCCACCCAGATAGGAGGGAAGCTGTTGCCCCATTTTTGAGCTTAGCGTGACAGCGGTGTAATGTCATGCCGCTGGGTCAATGTTTGTGTGGCCGACACGGCCCCAAGGTGACCTGCTGGAAAGAGATGATTAGTTCCCTGGAGGCTCCCACTAAATTCCTCTTCTCCCCTCCTCTCTTCTACTTTTGGTTCCTACATTTCTTCTCCCCTCTCCATTCTCCCCACTCTTCCCCTTCCTTTCTAATATCTCATTCCCTCCTCCTGTCCCTTCTTCTTCCCTCTCTTCCCCTTCCTTCTCTTCCATCTCTCTCTTGTCCTCCAGACGTCACGGTACCAGAGTTTTTCCGCAGTCTCCCAGACCAGGAGAGCGTGTTCTCCCGTCTAGCTCACGTCCTGTCTGAGGTCCTTCAGACGCGGCCTGATGGCGTCCAGGTCTTCTCCGTTTCCGGCGGCAACCGGCGGGGTGAGCGCGAGGTGAACGTATGGTTTTCCGCCCATGGCTCTCCGTACTACAAGGCTGAGAGGCTGCTCGGGCACATGGCAGCGAACAGAGCCAAGGTGAGACAGAACGTACTAGACCGGACACCTTGGAGGCATCACTGTTTCTCATGTGTCCTCACAGACGCACACATACACATATATGAATAAGCACTTACATTCTCAACATCTGTCTGTCAACAGTTAGCACAATCATACTCTTCTACGCACACTTTAAGAAGCACAGCGACAGACTACTTAAGGCGGAGCATGTTATATGCGCACGCATGCATACCATCACATATTGCTCAACCAAAGCCTGCTCCATGCACACTTCAACACACACCAACCCAAAGACATGGCCTCACACTTTTCTAAGATGCCCTTGAATGTTTAATGTCCATTTAAAGCGTGCGACGGCAGCTGGTGGGCTCTGCTTGTGTGTGCGCTGGCCTGTGAGAGCGAGCAAGGAGAAGAGAATGAAATGAAGAGAGACAGGAGAGAAGGTACAAAGTATTCACTAAATCTGAGAGCTCCTCCGTTGGTTAGGGGGTACCACCCAGAGGCAGCTGTTTACACCTGAGCTGCGTGTTCCAGTGACAATCTGACTGTCAGCTATTATAGTCCAGATGGTACGTCTCTGGCGTGGCTCTCACCAGGCAGGGTGGCAGTCACCGCCATTCACGGCAGGGATGAATAGATGTGCCAGCCATGACCTGAAGAACGAAGAGGGAAACTGACCAATCGGAACAGTCGGAACCGATCACGTCAGTGACCAGTGTGTTGTCTCCACATCTCTTTGTCTCCGTGCCCAGGTGGAGGCGGCACTTGGTGTGTCCATCGCCCAGATCGGTGTGGACAAGTGTCCCTACACGGACTGCAGCCAATCAGGTGGCTGCAGTAGTACCGTCTCTTTTAGCCATACCCCCAGCGCCCTCAATGAGGGCGACACCACGCTGGTGTCAGTGGTGGCCTCATCAGAGGTCCACTGTGGCTGCCAGGCCCGCGACAGCCTGCACCTCGCCTGCTCCTCCTACCCGACCAACCCTTGCCTTAATGGGGGCACGTGTGCGGACAGCGATCTCGGCTACAGGTACAGCTCAAACTGAGTGGGTGTAAAGTTAGCGGTGGTCTACATCACAGAAACTTCCCTGTTAGATCAAATGAGTTGGATCACCGTCCAAAGGGGTCATCTTTATATTTGTCAGTGAAATGACTGTCGAAAAAAGATAAATGCATTTCACTGTTTACCTGGTTCATAACTCATCTGTGAATTCATCGTAATTAGATTAGTAGACAGCATTGTAACCTGCAGAAACACATGTGAGAAAAACAAATAGGTTACACTTTCATTCAAAGTGAAATCATAACATAGTCTCCCTGTCGTCATTCTAGCCAAAGCAACAGTCGTTGATGTGTGTGTGTGTGTGTGTGTGTGTGTGTGTGTGTGTGTGTGCGTGCGTGCGTGCGTGTGTGCGTGTGTGCTTGTGCGTGTGCGTGTGCGTGTGTGTTTCCCACGAGGGTAGATGTAAGTGCCCTCCCATGTATGACGGACCCGAGTGCCAGCAGACCAAACACACTTTCCGGGGTCAGGGATTCGCCTGGTTCCCTCCCATCAGGCCTTGCTTCCAAAGCCACATTTCCGTGGAGTTCCTGACCGAGTCGAGTAATGGACTTCTCTTCTACAACGGTCCCATGGGCCCCGCCTACTCTGGGGAGGAGGAGGACTTCATCGCACTGGGTAAGAAGCACAGCAGACAGACAATGATGGACAGTGGCAATGACAGAGAGAAAAACTCAGGAATAAGTCTCTGTGCTGGACTGGGCTGGATTAGAGTGGGCTGGGCTGGGCTGGGCTGGGCTGGGCTGGGCTGCTGTTCACTAGACAGCTACTGGGCAAGACGCAGGTCCGGTGGCCTCACAGGGGTCATACTGGGTATGCAGCAGCACTCAAGTGTGAGAAGATCATTCTAGATGGAGTCTACATGGAGAATAGCTGTATTGTGTGTGGCCTCCTATTAGCAGGTCATTGTGATACAACGTGTTCCTGAAGTCTGCTGTCCTATACACTCTTCTAAGCCTTCACGTCACCTCCCTGTGGTCCTCATGTGGCCTTATAAGTTTCCCCCCTGCTTGGCCTTTGAAAAACACCTTACATAATGGCTTTGGTACTGTCCTGTCTCGCATGGACTTATGTAATTATCGAGCTCGGCTCCATGTACTCCCGCGCTGGGGACAGAGGGATCGAAGGTGGCCGGAGCATTGATTGCTCCAGAGCAATTTTTGCAGGCGCCAGTCGATAATGTGGCATTGAAGTTGATTGGGTCACACGCCAACCACGCGACAGATTTAGTCACACACACAATCGCACCGAAGCTATTTGAGAAATGGAGCGGCTTACAGAGCATCGCAGAGGGTGCGGCAAAAACGGATGGATTGACTTGTGTTTGTCCAAATTAGAACCACTGGGACAAATGTTCCCTTGGGATTATTGTTCATTACATTGTTTATGGATAGATCATAATTATAGATATCAAGAAGGGCCTCCTGTTCTAATGAGAACATAGTTCATGATAATACATAATATATCTCTAGTTAATTTGAATGTTTTTTGGGGGGAGGAACCAAGACGACCATAGGACAGACATTTGGACATAATTATTGTAACAACAGCCCAAAAAAGTCTGTAGTTTATGTTCAGTGCTGCTTTCAACTTTGAAAGGTTGCTGCATTTCCAAATATATAACGCTAAACATCATTCATATTGTTGTTTTAATTATTTGTTACTCTATTCTGGGCCATGCAGAACTACGGAACGGTGTTCCGGCCCTCAGCATCAACCACGGATCGGGAACACTGACCCTTCAACTCCCTCCCAAGTCCTCTGTTACGGACCGTCGCTGGCATCGTTTGGATATCGTCAGTGACGGCAAGGTATGAGAAACTAATTCATATCATTCATGTATGGTGGGGTAATTTGTTGCCTTGAATACCTTCCCAATAATCAGGAAAGGTTCTTATCTTTTTATAATAACAATATGATCTTAGAGTTGATCACCTGTTTTTGCCGGGCTCTCTGAAGTTATTATCAAGCCTATTTTATTTGTGTGTATTACATGGGGCGGTGGTTGTTGTGTGGTTGCAGGCAGTGCAGCTGATTCTGGACCAGTGTGCTGGAGCGCTGGTGAACGAGGCGGAGGGGGTAGGGGTCGAAGGAGCCGACACCAACCAGTCCGCCTGCAAGGCCTCAGGGGAAACCCCCGGGAACCACAGGTACGCCCCCCCCCTGGGTGTGGACAGAGCAGGCATTGGGTTGTGCAGGAAGGTGCTTTAGCGTCAATGGGTTGTTGTAAGTTGACTTTTCAAGTTGTACTCCTTCAGATTTCTGAACGTGTACCAGCCTCTCCAGCTGGGTGGGCTGAAGGAGACCTCGCCTCACCGACGCTACCGGGGCTACACTGGCTGCATTCGCAACCTGGTGGTGGACAGCCAGGTACTGCAGCCCGACTGTCTGTGTGTCCGTCTGGCTTTGTGGCTGCTTCTGTGTGTGTCTGTTAGTCTCTATAACCCTCTGGTGGTAGACAGCCAGGTACTGCAGTCCGACTGAGCCACTGACTGTCTGTCTGGCTTTGTGGCTGCTTCTGTGTGTGTCTGTTACTCTCTATAACCCTCTGGTGGTGGACAGCCAGTTACTGCAGCCCGACTGAGCCACTGACTGTCTGTCTATGTGTCTGTATGGTTTTGTGGATGCCTCTCTGTGTGTCCATTACTCTCTATAACTCTCTGGTGTCTGTCTGGCTTTGTGGCTGCCTCTGTGTCCATGAGGCTCTGTTTCTCTGGTGGCTATAAAGTGATAATGAGCATGCCTTTTAGGGATGTAAACATTTTGGTGTGTGGCTGTGGGTTTTAGGACCAATGCTCTTACACCATTCTTTCACTTCACTTTTTCTCAGAGAAACTCTTTCTACCTCTCCTCTCTTCATCCGTCTGCCCCTTCCCGTTTCAGCCCCTCTTTACATAGCCACAATCACACCTTTCCCTTTGCCTTTCACACACCCATCCCTAATCGCTTACTCTGCTCCGCCTTCCCCCCACCTCCTCCCCAAATTCACTCCCCCCTCATTTACACTCCGCTACCGCCCCTTCATTCTCATCATTATTTTCTCACACGTTCCCGGCTTCTTTCTTCTCTTTTTCTAGTAAACGTCTTGTTATCCTCCCCCTCCTCCTCCTGCCCTTTTTCTTCTCTGCGATCATTTCTTTCCACCCGCTGGTTTCTTCTTCTCGTTCCCCTGTGTTGAGCGTGGTGGGGTGACAGAGATGTGGATGGAGTGACACTGCCATTAGCAGCTCTGTTAGAGGAGAGCTGAGGTAGATAGACCGTCCGCTTGATTCATGGATTCATAAGCATAGACGAGTTGTGACGCTGATGTACGATGGATCCTCCCAACACATTTTGAACTGCCATGAATACACAGAGGACAGGAAGCATGATCTGTTGTTTGTTTTGTTCGACCCCCACGCTAACCGTCTTCCTCCTCCAGGTGTATGACCTGGCCAGCCCAGGGGAAAGTGTGGATAGCTCCCCAGGATGCAGCCTCACTGATGGAGTGTGTGTGACAACAGCGGGCCCCTCCTGTGGCATCCACGGGACCTGTCTGGGGGAATGGGGTTCCTTCAGCTGTGACTGCCACCCAGGATACAGCGGCCACAAATGTGACAAAGGTGAGTGGGAGAGAAGGTTGAGGGGACTTCTATGCTCTGTGTGTAAAGCGAGAGACAGAGTTCAATCTTATGCTTCTTGTAGGTGTGTATTTGCGTGTCTCTTTGGCAGCGTGTGTGTGTGTGTGTGTGTGCATGTGTGTGTGTGTGTGTGTGTGTGTGTGTGTGTGTGTGTTTGTGTCTGTCCTTTGCAGTGTGTGTGTGTGTGTGCGTTGGGATGCGAACACACCAGTTTTTGCCCCCCAGTAAGTCAGGTGTGTGTCTATGGTACTGAGTAGCCTGCTCTCTGCCCAGCTCTGCCGGAGTGGTCTCTGGAGCAGGACAGCGTGCTGAGGTACCAGCTGAGGGGTGGGGGCAGCCCACGACGGACCCATGCCCAGCTCCTCCTTCGTACCCGCTCCGTCACCGGCACCCTGCTCTCCATGGCGTCCCGCGACACCAACAAGTTCATTATACTAGAGGTCAGTCAACTGTGAGCTCGCTGGCCTTTGCACCTTGACTCTGGTGTGCGGTGTACAATGTGTGTGTTGTTGTGAGTGGTATTTCGAGAGGGGATTGACTAATTGAGTGGACTGTGCCATAAAGCTATGAACATAGGGATTGATTGATTGTGGCCTACTCTTCCTGTCTGTCTCCCTCCCTGTCTTTCCCAGATTGTAGAGGGCCACCTCTCGGTGCGGTCCAACCTGGGTGATGGCACCAACTCTCTGCGTCTGCCCGGCCAGCGGATTGACAGCGGCCAGTGGGTGCTAGTCAGCCTGCATCGCCAGGACAACCTCTTCACGCTCAGGCTGGAGCAAGGCGGCGGCTCGCGGGAGGTCATGGAGTGGCTGGGGAGCAGGAAGGAGATGATGGTGCACCCATCCAGTGTGATGCTGGGAAATGGGCCCAACACAGGCCCAAAAACAGATTTCCAGGGTGAGAGCAGTACTGCATCGTATTGATCTGATCTGGTCCAGACTAGTTAAAGCAACTCTTTTGTCTACAAAATGAATACTTTTCCCTCTCTATCTTTATGTCTATATACCAGGTAGACCTGAGGAAGTTATCCAAGCAAACCAAGCACCCTTAATGAAGTTTTATCTTTTTACCTCTGCTCCAAAAACATGTTTCATAGGGGTCAATCTGTTCTAAACATAATCTGGAATGCCCAAGAGCTCCCAAATATATGAGCATATGGACAGAGTGTATACAAAATAAAGTTGCTAATATCATGAAAAACTAAGCTCGAATGCCAAAAACATTACAAAACAAGAGTGTGCCAAGTGAATTGAACAAAGCGTGTTTTTAAATATCGTTAACAAAGACATTTAAGAATCATAAGGTTCTCCTTTTCCACCTGTTTTCCCGGATTTTCTTTCAGTCGTTCACCTCTAAACTTCTCTCCGGTTGTCTTTCCAACACCTTTACCGACTCCCTCTGTCTCTTCCTCGACTGTCCCAAGCAGGGTGTCTGAAGGATGTGCGTCTGAACGGCCACCCCATCCCTCTGGACGGCCAGAGCACCGAGTTCACCACGGTCCTGGAGCGTCGCGCCGTCAGCCCCGGCTGCCCCTCCGACTCCTGCAGTGCCAAGCCCTGCCGCGGGCCGCTCTTCTGTGTCGACCTGTGGAGGAAGCACCAGTGCAGGTTGGCGTTTGGGCACCCGGATTGACACACTCACATAGATAGTACTTAAGCATTCTTATGTGATAATAAAGAGGTACATACTTGAAGACTTACATACATCAGACGCACACATATAATTGAATCTGAACATCAATGGGCCTAACTATTGCACTGACCACCACCAACATCCCAGTAATCCATCCAGAGCCACCATAAACACCCTTCCTCCGCCCTATCGGTGCTGACCTCCGCCCTTCCATCCGTATGTCCAGGTGTCTGGGCGGCCAGGTGACGGTGACCGACGAGGTGTCGGGCCAGCAGCACTGCGTGCCCTCACCCTGCAGCCCCTCGTCCTGTCGTAACGGCGGGGGGTGCCAGGCGCTGTCACCCGACAGCTACCGATGCCGCTGCCTGGAGGGCTTCCGGGGCCAGCGCTGTGAGGTGGGCCAGCAGAAAGGCCACCGCCTGGCCGCCCTCAGCCCCAGCTCCATTCTGGCCATCAGCATGTGTCTGCTGGTCTTCTTTGGTGAGTGGATCTACTAAACATAGAAACAAGCTGCTCATATGGCTGTAGATGAAAGCCATCTATAAAGCCATAGGTAAAACCAAAGCAGTGGGGATCATGGTTGTTCAGATACTGTGGCAGTTTGTAATTGTAACATTAGCTTTGGTTGGTAACGTATCGATAACTACTATATGGTTGAACTAGTGAGCTGTTAAAGAGTGGGATCGGACTAAAGATCAGTGGTGGACATCAGGATTGTTGCATAGCTTTTTGAGGAGTACAAACGTGAGGTGAGGTGGGAGGGAGTAACAGTGAGACTGCCTGGGAGACAGTGTTCCTAAGAAACCAAGTGAACACAACAAGTGATCAAAAGTGAACAAAAATTTAATTCAGTCTTGAGAACCACAATCCCTCACAAGCATAAACACATACAGTAGGTTGATGACTTTTCCTGAAACAATTTTTCTAACTTGCTGTTTCAGATATATCTTTAAAAAAAAGTTGTCTCAATAATTGTGTGTGCGTCTGTTTGTGTTTTTTAAAGCTGTGCTAGTTGCGGTGACGGTTTGGAATCAAAAAGGGAGCCGCAGTAAGTTCCGGAAGAGAGGAGTGTACCACATCCCCGCTGAGCACCAGAGCTGGGAGGACATTCGTGAGAATATCCTCAACTACAATGAGGAAGGCGGGGGAGAGCAGGACCAGGTAGCCACACACAGTCAGACCTATACGCACCACTCACACAACACGAGGGGATGCAAAAGGAACTGACAATGGGTTATGGTTTTTAACCACTGAGAGTCAGTGTTGCTTAATTTATTTTTGAATAAATGATTGATAGCGTACATATATTACTTGATAACGCGTGCTTGGCATTTGCTCATTGCTTTACCAAGTTTTGCTTAGTAGCTTTACATTAAGACAGACATAGTCACCAAAACTCAGTAAGTAACATCAGAAAGCTCATCAAAGTTCTTTCCCCGTCCAGAATGCCTACGACATCACAGAGTTAAAGCGCCCGCTCTGCTCCAGTCTATCCCAGTCCTCCTCCTGCACCACTGCCCCCCTCATTAAGTCTTCCCTGGGCTCCCAGGAAGAGGTTCACCCTGCTGGCTCCAGCTGCAGCTCGGGGGCCCCCTACCTCAGCATCCCCAACCACCACCATCACCACCACCACCACCACCAGGCTAGCAGTGCTACCTATGCCAACGAGGCAAATTACTCCACTGATGCCAACTATGCTAACCCTGGTACCTTCATCAACGAGGAGTGCGAGGCCGTCAACACCGGCTACGTTAACAGCAGCTCCACCGCGCCCATCGGCCACATGGACTTCAAGAGTTACGTGGCGCGCATCATGTGGGAGGCGGACAACGACAGCCAGGCTCTGCCGGAGGACACTTACCACGTGTGGTGTGTGGAGGGAGCCGGCTCCTCAGTGGGGAGCCTCAGTTCTCTGGGCTCCACCGTGTCCCGTTGCCCTGGGGAGTATGAGGAGGAGGAGGACTTTGGCTACGACAGGCTGGCATGCTGGGGGGCCAAGTTTCAGGCCCTGAGCGAGATGTACGATCGGCCACAGCTGGGGCTGACTTACCAGGAGGCTGCTGGTCACAGCTGCAAAAGCCACAGTCAAGACCCGCTTCCTCACCCGCATTAGAAACCCTGCACAGAACCTCCGTAAACCTCTCCACACACACCAAACACACTGAGTTGACGCAAAGGATGGACACTGCAGACAATTAGGAGAAGGACTTCAAGGACTGATAAGGGAATTAAGTCGAAAGTCAAATACAGCACACTTTGCATCATCTGAAAATCAAAAGGAGATTCGAGTGAGATTATTGAATTGATCTCATTATACCATATGGACACTCAAATGTACTCTATTTAATCGGGTTTTGTCTGCCAGTTGCACAATTTGCTCAAACTCATTTTTTTACAAGCTCTGTCTAAATGCATTTGTTATGTAATGTTAAACTTATTTACAGCCATTATTTTTTATATTACATAATGTTTTTTATATTGTATTGTACCAAGTCAAGGTGATAATAGTTGTGTAGATACAGCTGTTTTTATCTTTAAACACTGAGTTCCTGTGAGCAAGCCATGTTAGTTTTTGAGTTTACAGCCTGTATTGCTTGGCAAGATACAAGTGAGGAATTTTACAGGGCGAGAACGGTTAGACAGAGATCTTTATCAAAATTTGAAATTGTATCTGTCGATGTTATACGATAAACGTAAACTGTGAATTCCTTGTCTTATGCAGTAGTTTTTGTCTGAGCCAACATTCCTCTGAATAACTGTAATATGTAACCTTTTTTATTTGACTAATGTTAGAGCTGCACTAGTGGATGATTCAAAATCCCAATCCAGGGACCGGGAATCCATTTGCCAAAAAACATAAAAATTCTTAAAATGCAGACATCTTAAGACATTTTAAAGCCTTGTCAACATGACAGGTCGAAAATTTTCTCTCGTATTGCAAATGTATGTATGTCTGTGTATCACATGGTGGTCAAATTTCAGGAGAAATATTATTTTTATACTACAATATAAATATTAATCCAGGAAAGCTACTAGCCTCTCATTGTGCACAGTTGTGTGTCTTTCAAGTATGGGGTGGAGGGAGTTTTTTTTATGTAACCCTGACAGATTTGTTTAAATGGTTTTGGACCCTGTGTGTGCCCAACATAAAATACCTGAATATACAACATTTGGATGAGGCTTCTGAGATGGATTGGCGATCTGACCAGGGTGTCCCCCGCCTCTCGCCCTAAGTCAGCTGGGATAGGTTCCAGCTCCCCCGCGACCCTGCATAGGATAAGCGGTTCTGATAATGGATGGATGGATGGATGAGGCTTTTGTGAACAGATCTGATGAATGTAGTATTACTTTGAAGGAGGAAATTGTACCCCCAAGTGTGAAAGGGACATGATGGTTGATTTTATAAACCGGCGAAGAAAACAATCTGAATAATTCCATCGCAGACAATTATCAAAAACAAATTGATCAAAAACAGTTGCCCTATCCACTTCTCTACACATTGTAGCACCATGGAGTAAGACGTCTAAAAATTTATGTCTGTTAATATACAACAAAACAAAAAATGGACCACCGTCATAAAACACATGACCAAAAAGTGTCCCCTCAAAGATTTGAACTCAAGCTATGCATCCCAAATTAGACGGGTGCCATATGTGTAATGTTTTGCTTGAAGTATTGTTTTGCATTGTTTGTTTTAGTGGTTCAACAACTGTAATTCTAATATTTATTATAAGTTAAAAAAAATTGTTGCATTGATTAAGTGACCGATCAATTATGCTTTGTACATCAATTAGGCAATATATCATCTCATTGTACTCAATGGTCAATGATTTGAACCTTATTCCTGTTATGTATATTTATGTACACAATTGACGTTTTATAGCAAATGAATGTCAAATATTGGTTTTGTACATTAATTTTAATAAAATTACTTTCCTTGGGGCTTTTTTTAGCTTTCTTGCGCCATTCCTTTTAACTGAGAAAAAAATTGTTATAGTAACAACCTAATGTCCTTGTTAAAACCTTCGTCTCGTCAAGTGTTCTCTGCTTCAACTGTCCAAAAAGCTGCGTTTAACAACTGCCTATTTCAGTTCGGATGCTCGTTTGTCCATTGCCCTTGGTAGGCAATATTGCTGACTATAATGCTCACAAATGGGCCATGTATCATAGGCTTTAATGAAGGACTTGTAATCTTTAAAACACCTTTACAATCATGTCACTTTATGCCCAAGGTGCTAGCAGTTTTAACTTATAAATACAGTAGGGCTAGGCTCTTTTTTGCTGATTAAATCCACCTTTCCACTGAAGTAAATGGGATATCACTGCCACCTTTTGGTGCCTTTGAACACTGCTGACACAGATTATTTTTTATTCTTCTCTGTAAGTGTGGAATTCTACTGCTTTTTGGAATACAAACATGATACAAACATGTACAGACAACAATTTATTAACAAAAAATTATATAGCCTAATAGTAATATTGTGATAGGTATCTGTACACAAATAAAAATTGTTAAATGTATGGGGCTCAACAGAAAAAATCATGTTTGT